>JASDQU010224015.1:0-10895 GCA_032191745.1 Picea mariana | reverse complement strand
CCCCCCTTGCGGGGTCTGGGGGCCTCATCCCCCTGACTGGGGGTTCCGAGGGAAAGTGGTCCCCGAAAGAAAATTTTCCTTGTAAATGTATATTGTAATTTCATAGTAAATATGGAATGTTCATTATAAGGACGTATATCTTACGGTGGAACTTATGTTAGTGTTTTTTTCCCTAGAAGGAAACCCTCTTTTATGAGGGAAATGTATTGTGGCGATGCATCATTGCAAATATTTTATTCTGAGAGAGGAGACTGTGAGAGAAATAAGAGGAAGTTATAGTGGGTGTGTTGTAAGTTGTATCCCTTCATTTGTTGGATAATAAAAAGGAAGGACCTCACAATTTCTCTGGTGGACATACCTACACTGGATGAACCACGTATATATGTGTCGCTATTGTATTACGTGTCTTCTGTGTTTTATTTCCACATTTGTTTTTATTTTATTTCTCTGCGATCCTATTTTGTAATAGGGACATATTACAAACCTCTTATCAAGGTATGGACAAAGTCAAGACTTCAAAACTGCAGATTCTTAAAAGAGATTTTGAAACTGTATCAATGAAAGACTAAGATATAGTAGATTCCTTTTATACCCATGTTATTGGCAGGATAAATCAAATTAAGTCTCATGGTGAAACCATAGAAGATATAAAATTTGTTGAAAAGGTACTTAGGAGTATTCCTCCTAAATATGATACCCTAGTTGTGACTTTAGAAGAGAGAAAAGACCCGAGTCAGTTTAGTTTAGATGAAATGTAAGCTTCCCTCATTAATGACGAACATAGATTGAATAGTTCAAATATGTCATTAGAGAATGCATTTTCCATGCATTCATTTATAATTCATGGAAGAGGAAGGGGGAGAGCTAACTCTATAGGAAAAGGAAGAAGTTATGTTAGAGGTGGAAGAAATAGCAGTCCTGAAAATATTGGTGGAAGAGGACAAAGTCAAAATAATAGTCAGTCAAGTGGTCAAAGAACTTAAAAATCAAAGATTCAGTACCATTACTGTAAAAGGTATGGACATTATGCATATGTGTGTAGGAAGAGACAATATAATCAAGACAAGCAATGTGAATATCAATCAAATAACGTGAATAACATAATAACCCTATGTTTATGGCATGCACTATGGAAATTCCTATAGTATCCCCAGTTGAATGAAATGTTTATCAAGAAAGTCCTTATGATATATGTTATTTAGATTTAGGCTACAGTAACCACGTGACAAGAAATATAAAATTGTTTTCTAGTTTGGATGAGTTGGTCCAAACCAAGGTTACACTTGGAATAGATATCAAAGTCATTGTCTTAGGCAAAGACAGCATAAACATTTTAACTAAACAAGGAGAAAATAAAGTTATTCCTGATGTATATTATGTTTTTGGTTTGAAGCATAATTTGATGAGCACAAGACAATTATTACAAAAAGGATACATAACCTACATAGAATATAATCACCGTGTGATTATGGATAAATGCCCAACAATCAACTTATTGCAAGAAGTCAAATGACAAGTAACAAAATGTTTCCACTGAACTTGAATCCGGTCATGAAGAAAAATACAACGCTAGTTGTTGGTAAAGAAAAGAATGCACCGTTAGACATTGCATTTACAATAGAGAGTGTTCATAGTTTTAATGAAAAAAATAGTCCGTGTAGTACCAAGAAATGAGAAAATGGCACAAAAATACAGACAACATTCCAATATGAAGTATAGGATGATTCCTGGTTATCACATTTCAGAGTTGGATATTTGAACTTTGGAAGCTTAAAGCTACTACACACAAAGGATATGGTAAAATGATTTCCATTAATAGAAAAACCAGAAAGGATATGTGAAGGCTGCATATTTGGCAAGCAACATAGAGAGTCATTTCTAGTTGGCAAGTCTTAAAGAGAAAAAGCTCCACTGGAAATAGTACATTCATATATTTGTGGGCCAATGCAAACTCCATTTATATGAGGCAATACTTATTTTTTGACATTTATTTATGATTTCTCAAGAAAGACATGGATTTATTTCCTAAAGCATAAATCTGACACATTGTGTTTTTTTCAGCAGTTTAAATCACTTGTGGAGAAGTAGAGTAGTTATTACATCAAGTTTCTAAGAACTGATAGAGGAGGAGAACATATCTCAAGATAAGTTTAGAACTTTTGTAAAGTTGATGGCATATATAAGCAATTTACCACGTGGTATACACCACAACATAATGGTGTCGTAGAAAGAAAGATCAGAACCATCATGGAGATGGCGCATAGTATGTTGGAAACCAAACATTTGTCAAATGAGTATTGGGTTGAGGCAGTAGCAACTACAATATACATCATGAACAAATGTCTGAAAAAGAGTGTGAAGAACATAGTTCCTCAAGAATCCTGGACAGGAATGAAGCATAATGTGGTGCACTTAATTTTGTTTGGTTGTGTCACATATGCACATGTTTTAGATGAGATGAGAAAGAAGTTGGACAACAAAGGAAATAAATGTATATTTATTGGGTATTTTGAAGAAACAAAAGAATACAAATTGTATGACCCTGTCACAAGAAAAGTCATAATCAGCCGTGATGTTCAGTTCATGGAGAATGAAGCATGGGATGGAAGCATAGAAAATATAGTCAGAATTATTGATGCTATTGAGCATGATGACACTGAAGAAGAAGTCAATTAAAGACCATGTACAATTTAGTGTGCAGTCTCTTCTATATCTGGCATTGCGATGCAAATCACAACGCATAATCCTCTAGTAAGAATAGTAGGTGCATAGTGTACACCTAGAGCGCAACAATCATCAACAAGCAGTTCAAGTAGTTCTACATTCCTAGATCCAACTTTAGCAAGTTTGTTACCAAGGAAGACAAGAAGTCTGTGCGACATCTATAATGAGGAAACAACTAATTCTTTTTTAGTTTTTTCTCTGTTTTCAAAAATAGATGATCCATTAACATTTGACGAAGTTGTCAAAGATGAAGGATGGTATCAAGTCATGGATGAAGAAATCAAATGCATAGAGAAAAATCAAAGATGGAAGTTAGTTGATGTACCTAATGAAAAGGATGTGATTAGTGTGAAGTGAAAGAAAGATGCAGAAGCACAAGGCCAGGTTAGTTGCAAGAGGCTTTACACAGGAACCTAGAATTGATTTCAATGAAACATTTCCACTAGTTGCACGCATCGACACATTCAGAACTATGTTAGACATTGTCGTGCAATACAAGTGGTTAGTTTACCAAATGGATGTAAAGTCAACATTTTTAAATGGACATTTAGCAGAAGAAGTATATGTGGAACAACCACAACGTTATGAGGTTACAGAACAAGAAGACAAAGTATACAGATTGGAGAAAACATTGTATGGGTTAAATCAAACTCCAAGAGCTTGGTACATCCAGATAGATTCTTATCTTGCACGGAATGAATTTCAAAGAAGTGAAAGTGAACCAACACTACACATCAAAGAAAACCAGAAATGTAACATGTTAATTGTTTACTTATATGTGGATGATTTTATTTTTACAAGTGATATTGGCATAGAAGAACTCAAGTCAGTCATGAAGAATGAATTTGAAATGACTGATTTGGGGATTATGAGAAATTTTTCGGGAATTGAAGTTTACCCGTCCAAAACTGGTATATTTATCTCACAATCTAAGTATGCACATGAAATATTGAAAATATTCAATATGACAAATTCAAAAGCATACCCAACACCTGTCATAATAGGACTGGAGTTAAGTAAGGAATATGAAGGGTTCAAGGTGGATCCCACACTGTTTAAAATACTGGTAGTAAGTCTTATGTATCTAACATCAACAAGGGATGATATTGTGTATGGAGTGAGCCTAATTTCAAGGCTCATGGAAACTCCAAAAGAGTCACATTGGGAGGAAAGAAAGAGGATATTGAGATATGTGAATGGAACAAAATATTTTGACATTAGATATTCTACTTCAGAACATTTTAAATTGGATACATTGAGAGTGATTGTGGAGGCAACATAGATGATAGAAAAAGTACCTCTTGGTACACATTTCATTTTGGAACAGGTATGGTATCATGGGCATCAGGGAAGCAACCCATAGTGTATCTTTCTTGAACAGAAGCATAGTATGTCGCATCTACAAGCACAAATTGTCAAGCAATATGGATGAAAAGAATGTCAAAAGATTTGTTGCAGGAACAACAGGAACCAACAATAGTATTTTCTGACAACAATTCAACCATCATGTTGTCAAAGAATCATGTTTTTCACAAGAAAAAAAAACACATTGATACAAGGTATCCATTTATCAAAGAATTGGTAAATAACAAAGAGATTTGTTTAGAGTTTTGGAGGTCAAAAGAACAATTCACAGATATTTTCACAAAGGCTTTTGCAAGAGATGCATTTCAACATCTGTGCAGTAGTCTCAGAGTCTACGCAGTAACAAATGAGTGACAATAAAATGTAGATTCAATTTTTGATGTAATTTTTGCAATCCCACTTGCTTATAATTAAGGGGGAGTGTTGGAAATAGTAATTACAAGTCGGTGATCTTTACGTCTCAGTTGATTTCTCAATCAGTCAATTGTTAGTAGATCTATTAGTCAGTCGAATAGTTAGTTAGTTAGGTTGTCAGCCAGTCTGCAAATACAAAGTTGCACATTTATGCAAAATCAATTTTATCAGTCGACAAGCAGGGGGGTTAAATTAATGGAGTCGATATTTATCTTTCTTGAGTTTAGTTAAGTAGTTGAAGAGTCTGTCACATTTATTTTGTCTTAAATGGTAAGTCGGTTAGCTTTTGTAAGACGTCTCTGTCACACTTTATATAAGTCTGAATCTTTAGTTATTCAAAATATACACAAATGCAAAGAGGTAGATAGAACATAGTCATGAAGGAGAAACAACAACAGCTGAGGAGTAGAAGAAGTTATTGGAGCCAAACATCATCTTATTTATTGTATTGTGTATTAGTGAACAATGCCTAAGTTTAATATATATATCAAGTATTTTGAGTGTTGTCAAACTTACATGTATTTTTGAGTCTTACTTTGTTTATGAGTTTATGTGCTAAGCATACAACTGTGTTATTTCTGCATCTATAAATTGTTAGTTAAGTGTTTTATCACAGCGTGTAGAAAATCCAGTAGGTTGTCGATTGTGCGGTAAGTCCCGAGTATTCAGTAACGAAGTTTTGTTGAAATAGTATTTGAGACTGCGTTGTGCAAAATAGTCTGCGTGTTGTAGATCCTAGATTGACGTGGTTAGAATTGAAGTTGAATGATGCCCATTGATTTCTTAATCTAAACTTGTCTTTCAATAGTGATCATAGATGTTCAATCATCAATAACTTCTTGCATTGATTCTTTAATCTAAACAGGGTTTTTTCAGTAGTGATCATAGTTGTCTTTCAGTAGTGATCATAGTTGTTTTTGCAACGTTGGGATGCCTATTGGGGTTTTCTCCTATTAGTTTTGGGGTTTTCTAAACATTTCACTTCTTTTCAAACTTTTTCACCAAAATCACCCGAAATATATATTGGTGAAATCTCCATTTTATGTTGTTTAAATTGTATTTTTGAATACGTAAATGTATTCAATACTATAAAAAATCCGGCACTAAAATTATACAGACTCAATCACTCAAATCTGGAGTTCCAACAAATTTTGGCCAGATTTCAATAAAAATTGATAAAAAATATACTACTAGTAAAAACTCCAAAAAATAAAAGACTTATAATGGGCTATTAGTTTTCTATTCTCTACCAACCAATTTTGTATGGCTTTTATTTAAGAGTTCCGAGGAAACATGTCGTGGTAATTTGGGCACACTTGTGCGAAAAATTGAGTGACTTGAATTAAAAGCGAAGCAAATCTACCAGGATGGGTGAGCAACATTTCAAGTTTGAGCTACTTTTCTTCTACGGATGTTGTAGCTCGCCAAGACCCATATTGCCTCGTGAATCTATGACAGTAGACTAGTATACTCGTGAAGCAAGAAAACGGGTCGTACCATAAACACCAGCCAGCTGCTTTAACGTCTCGGTTAGAAACATCTACCTTTTCCTGTCGTTCATGCTAAAGGGACAGGTAAGATACAGAAACCATGCCAGTTTCTAAGAGTTTCGGTAGAATGCTTGTGAGTTTACGTTTTTGGGTAGAAAGTCTGTGCTGTTAGATAATTTTTGCCTATTTAATTTTTTGATATTTTAATCAATATAAATCGACAAATATTTCCAAGTAAATTGTTAAAAAAATCTTTATATCTTACTGTTTTTTAAAAAAATCTTCAAATCTTACTGTTTTATCTTAGTTTCTACTTAAAAAAAAATGGTTTCTTCCAATCATTTAACATTTTATGTACATTTTAAATTTTCTATTTTTTATTTAATATATTTTTCCTAGAATATTTTGGCAGAATTAGTTAATCTTTTAAACAATTTTATCAAATATGATTGTGCTACATATCATGACTGAATTACATATCTCATTACTGAATTATAAGAGTAACTCATTTCTTTTCATGGCACTTGAATTATAAAGACTCGATTAATCAAAATGAAAATTGTTAAAAAAATATGACCCCTAAAAACTAGTAAAAGTTGAACTTTTAAATTACAGTTAGCTATCCATTTAAGGGCTTAAATCATGTTTCAGAATGGCAGTTGAACTCAACAGTACTAAAATCACCTCCACTTCCATCAGTTTTTCCGAATTGTCCTTTTTTTACTAGTTTATTAGGGATATATGACTTTAAAAAGTTAAATCATATCTTAAAAAAGAATTTCAAAGGCTACTCTTAGTTAAATAAACAATTTTATTTCTCTTTAACTCTGAGAACTTTCTACCCAAAATGTTTGTTTATAGATTTTTTGTTGTTTAAATTGTATTTTTGAATGTATATATGGATTCAGCACCCTCAAAATCCCCAAGACAATTAAAGTTAAAGTTTGCAGACTCTCATATATGAAGTTTCAATAATTTTTGATAGAATTTCGATAAAAATTGATAAAAAATTATGATTCTAAAAACTTCAAAAAAATACTAGTTTAAATATAGTTATCTATCCATTATCCATTTACAAGCTTAAATCATGTTTTAGAATGGCCGACCTTCACTTCCATCATCATCATCCGAGTTGTTCTTCCTTCTTTAAAATAAAATTTTCTAATTTATTAATACTTGCAAAATGAAAGATTTACTAATAGGGCATGTATGAAAGAGTTGCCTTCCATTGATTCAAACTGGATCCAGCTTTGATATATCCTTTAGTCAATCAATGCATGCATCAGCAACTGTTAGACTGTGCCAAAATGGCATGAATTCCGTGATCACATTTAAGTCAGTAACGTCAAAGCCAGACAATTTCCCATTGTGTCAGACAGTGACAGTAAGCCAATCGAAATCAATTTTGTACATATGAAGATATTGGATTTACAGTAATAATAAACGAAAAAACGGCACTGAAAACTTTGATTCGCGCAGAATCTGATGATATATAGATAAATATTTTACGAGAGCCATCGGCGTCATGTGGAGTGGGTGGAGACAGCACTGAACTTGTCTTCTTCGTGATTCGTCCCATTCTAATAAATGAGAATGGACGATTCTTCCGACCAAATTAATGGGATTGGGGATATGCTGGAACAGTTCAATATTCTACCAAATATTAAGAATTCTACCAAATGGACGATTCTTCCGACCAAATTAATGGGATCGGGCGGAACAGTTCAATTTTCAACCAAATAAAAAATTCTTCATCATCTTGATTTCATCTTTGCAAAAATCTATTAAAATCAACAGGTTCCTTGTCAGTCAACCATCCTAATCATACAAAAAAAACATATCCTAATCATATAAAAGAAATATGAGAATGAAACATGACACGCACAAGTAAATCTGGGTGAGAATGGAACTTGAGACCTTCTTTATATATTTTCTTTAATTTACACAATACTTTCTAATCGGTCTACACCCGTGTGGGCCATTATTGAAACATATGATTTATATAGAATATTTTTATTTTTTAAGTTGTTTTTTTGGATATATAGACAATGGAGTAATTATTCAATTTGACTACATCTTCTTCTTTATTGTAGGCCATCCTCTAGGTTTGAAAGAAGTATTACAATAATTGTTGATGTGAAAGAATTGACAAAGATACCTTCAAAATTATATCTCTTTATTCTTTTGTCCAATATATGTACATTTTGAGTAGGCTTAATGCATAAAAACATGTGTTTCTTCTTAAGTGGTCACAGGTTGAAATCGAGAGGGGATAAGGTATGGATACCTCCAAAAATTTAATGTGATCCGTCAATATCGAAGTGATATCTTCAACATCAACTCATGCATTCTTTGAACCTCAACCTCCTACACAAAACTCCCAAAGCCTCTTTATTGATAGGTCATGTTTATCAGTAATAAGGTTTATGTTGTGACTCGTGTTCTACATTTTCAGCTATGTTCCACAAATATGAATAGTTGGCTCTAGAACATCCAAGAACTGAGGGAATCTTTCCACCATTGGCTATGCAAACAATAGTGGAGCCGATACATTACGATTTCAAACCAATTCATGGTTTGATAAATCTACTTCAGGGTGAGTAACCCATTCAATGAACCTCCTGTAAAACCTTTCTCACTCTAATGTTCATACTTTTCGCTATCATGCTTAGATTCTAAAGCCAATATATATAATTGAATCCCATCCTAATGTTTTTATTTCTTAAATTTTTAGTGTTTGTGGCTAAAGGTTCATCCTTAGAATTTGTATTTACAACTTTCGGTTGTGTTTACCAAGAGTCCATAAGGGTATTCAAGTTGCAATGTGGCATATCATAATTGACATAGCCATAATCCAACCTCAAAAGCATTCATGTCTCTTATGTCTCTCCATCTTTTAGTAAACCAACAATAGAACAATCCCTAGCTAGAAAAGAAATTTTACTACAACTAATTGTTAAATTATTTATATATCCTAGTGTAATATGGTTACATCATAGGACTAACTCCATTGATTCCTTATTTCTCATGCATGCAATGTTATCATTTGTTTTTGTGCAAATTATCAGAATCTGAATTTCCTTTGACTACTTAGGATCTTTTATTTGTTGCATTGCATAACAGTTCACTCCTGAGCAGATGATCTTGTTGCCTCAAACCTTCTTGCCCTATGTATTTATCTTGAAGGGATTACCGACTAATATCCATGCGATCTGTCGGAAACTCTATTTAAGTAAGCCTAAAAATTTCATACAATTAAACATAAATTTCTTTCAATGCATAAGTAATTCATTAATCATCGTAAAAACATATGATATTCAACAGAAAATTAAATTTAACCACAGCATGAAATAGATTACATAATCATCACATAACTCATCAAATTCAGAAATAAAATACCTCTTCCTGATGCTAAACTCTCGCTTATCTGGTTGTCCCCCCTGCTACGTTGCCCAGCCTACTGCTTTGACCAAATCCTGCCCAAACCGACTAACCACCCAACCAGCTAGGAGCAGCCTGTCCGGTTCCCTAGCTCCAGGATACCGTAAGGAGTCCTGGACCCCGTGCCCAAAACCCCCAGCAACCTGGTCCCCCTTACAATGGTTCACCAAAACTCCAAAACCAAATTCCCAACACCAAAAAAATATGCAAAATATAAATACAGTCCTCCACTTCCCAAAATAATTCTTCCTCCCCCAAATTTTCATAATCCTCTCCCGTAGGACTCTTCCCCGTAATATTTCCCCCCAGCCACCGACTCCCTATCCTCCATTAATTACCTTATCCTCCCCATTATTACCTTATCCCATGCATTTATTACCTTATCCTCCATTTAATGCTTCATTCCCCCCCTACATATGTAAAGTCTTATTATTAATAATTTAAAGTTATTAAGCCCCTTTAATTTATTACTCAAATCTTTTAATGAGTCAATTAATTAATTAATTAATCATCAACAGATATGAATAATTAATTATTAATTAATTAATTAATTAATATTATTAAGAAATAATCATTGTTTAACTAAAACATATTAGGACAGTTAGATTATCTAATTAATTATACTTAATAAACCCTATGCAACTATTTAACCAAGGTTGTTACATAACCCCACCCTTCAGAAAACGTCATCCCGAAGTTAAAGTATTCTATGATACAAGGAAAAAGAAACATGGTTCACACATTCATAACAATTAACCAACACTATTAGTAAGTAAGCCAAGAAAACTCATACATACTAGTGTACATGTACAAGAAATGCATGTGTAGCTAGTACATACAAGTCTCGCACATGTACTAATAATCAATAACCATCACCCTTATAGTAATTTATGTATGCATCCAATCCAATCAACAAGACTAGTCTTTTATAAAAGACAAGAAACCAATCAAATGTTTGCAAAATCCTTTAATCAATTATCTAGTTTAACAATTTTATTTAGACAACCGTGGTTTAGTTACGTAATTATAAATATTCATATATACACATTTCCTGTTTAGAAGGGAAAAACAATAAATTCCACCATAAGACAAATCTCCATACTTTCTCATCTATTTCTACTCATCCTTTCTCCCTAACTTACTTCAATCTTCATTCCTATCCTTCCTCTGCTGGACTATCTTGGAGCGTCAACTATATTGACCTATATCCAAATAGAACTCGTAAGCGGAAGTGTCACTATCTTGACCAAGCTTCCCCAGTAGGCAACTGACAGTCATCATCACACGTCTAGGGGAGCGTGAGCTAACACTGCCCTCCCATGACTTCAGGTTTCAAAGGATACATGGTGGGAAATGCCTCCACCCCTCCTAATCATAACTAGGGTCCACACCCTACAATGGAATATACAGTGGCACTGTGTTGCTGGGGGTTTTTTCATCGTTTATTCGATTTTGGGCAGT
>JASDQU010224014.1:0-17592 GCA_032191745.1 Picea mariana | reverse complement strand
CATCGATACCAAACAAATTGATTAGGTTCTAAATATAAAGAAGCAATTCGTACCTTTTGTGTATGTGGCACATTATGGAGATCAAAGAATTGCTCCATCTGAAGTATCCATGTGATTGGGTCCTTTCCATCAAACTTCCTCATATCAATCTTAGGAACGTGGTTGGTCTTCAAACGAAAGTTGGAGTTTCTCCATTCTTGATTCACCTTCCTTGTGTCTTCATCATGAATTTCATGGGATGCATTTTCACTTTTGGGTGTCTTCTCTATTACGAAATTTCTCAATACTTCCATGATTTCCCCTTTTAAGCCATCCATCTTAGTATCCAACTTAGCTTCCATTGAATCCATCTTAGCTTCCATTGAATCCATCTTAGTATCCAACTTAGCTTCCATTGAATCCCTCATCTCTTGTAGTTCATCTTTGGTTACTGTCTTCTTTTGTAAATCATTTATGTCCCTACGCATTTCTTCACCTTCATCAAGAGTCCAATTAGGATTTTCTGGAGGCTTATTTGGTTTAGAAGGTTCCTTTTTGGGTGGCATGTTGGCCAAATATCACTTTTGAGTCTTGATTTTGAGGTGGTTCTGCTAGACAATATTTATTTTATTCTATCTCCCAAGTTTCGGCCCTTCTGGGTATGAAACTTTCTTATAGGTAGTTCTCTGATATTTCTTCTCTGCAATGCCACAGGTCTGATCAAAATTGGATGTGCCAAGTGGAATTTACTGTAACTTCCTCACAACTTGCCGATTTTTGGCATTTCCAGAAGATGTCACTTGTATAGAATGCCCCGCACAAAATAATTTATATCAAATTCTGAAACTCGCACTCAAAATACTACACACTGTCCAAAATCCAATGCAACCAGTCCCACTCAATTTGGATACTATATCAAGAAGTTATGCTTGTTTTACCTGGAACACCTTCTTGAGGCTAGTCAATAGGACTAGTCAGATACCCTATCTTACACAAGGTGTATCTACAAATTTAAGATGACCCAGAAGCTGAAATTTTTACCAAAAATACCTTACTAATTTCTGTAAATAGCCTCCAGAGGACAGGGTCTGAGCCATTATAGAAAAATTTTTATAGCGCAAATTCCACAATGACTCATTTCAGGATGATTCCAGAACCCTATCTTGTATAGGATGTATCTCCGAACATATAAGGCCTCAGGAGCTAAATTTTGAACCCAACGTACCTTGATCCATATAATAAATACCCTCCAAGCGGTTCCTTTTGAAACTTTGTAGAAAAAAAGTTATAGCGAAAATTCCACGGTGTCTCAGATGTAGCAGTGAAACCCCAAGACCTTGAGTTCTGATACCATATGTTAAGAACCAAACATCAATATAGCATGGAAAAACCTCAAGAAAAGTACTCAACGCCTTGAAACAGAGATAATTTCAGATAATAAGCCTCTTCGAGGGGGAAACCTCCTTTTACCCCACTTAAATGTTCAAGTACAAGATGATTCAAGATGAAAATGTCTCCTTGGTATATATAGGAGACTAGGAGGTATAATTACAACTAATGGCCTAAAGCCGACATAAATAAAATAACATTACTAATATAATATGCCCCAATTAATGGGTAATGAGCCAACATTAGGGCTTAACATATTACTTTTCAAATGAATATCACAAGGCAATATAACAAGATGTTCTACCAAGTCACCGAATTAAGCTCTATCAAATCCACATTTGCAGGAATGAAAACACATAGCTACAGGGAAGTAAATAACACACTTGTGGGAAAGTAAATCACACTTTGCAGGAAAATAAATCACACTTGCAAGAAAATTAAATCATACTTTGCAGGAAAAGTAAATCACACTTTGCAGGAAAAGTAAACCACAATTGCAAGAAAGTAAAGGTGACTTGTTCAAGCGTTAAGGTGATCTTGATTAAGGTGACATATATGTTATGGCTCCCGTACTGAGATGCAACAACCCTCAAGCTATAAGAATCAAACCAAACTATATTTTCAATCCATAAACCACACAATTGTCAACTATAAAGATAAAGTCGATGATACAGAGTTACAACAACAAGAGTTG
Organism: Picea mariana; assembly: GCA_032191745.1. Classification (NCBI taxonomy): domain Eukaryota; kingdom Viridiplantae; phylum Streptophyta; class Pinopsida; order Pinales; family Pinaceae; genus Picea; species Picea mariana. The sequence continues at coordinate 15,530 of JASDQU010224014.1, read as the reverse complement.
CAGCAACAAGAGTTACAACAACCCGAGTCTCGGCAAGGGAATTACTTGAATCACAAAAAAGTTAAATAGAGGAATTGTTAGAAATAAATGAAAATATGAGAGACACTACAACTATTCTCTCATTCAATCAGGAAGCGATACCCTGCTACAATGATCAACAAGATGTTAATAGAGGAATTATTGGAAATAAATGGAAATAGGGAAAACATGCTACAATTGTTTACTCTTAACCAAAAGACAACGCCATACAATGTTAGTACTAAGTTACAACAAGATGTTAAATAGGAATTCCTAGAAATAAATGAAAATATATAAACGATGCTACAACTACATATACAAACTATAAAAGATACAAACATTACCGAGCTAAGGAGGGGGGCCTACCTCCTTAGAAGGGGTACTGGTCTAAGAGTGCAGTAGGACGCTTTTATACTCAAATTAACACATTCCGCACTTCGAACAAGAATAAGAACTCTATATTAACTTGCAGAAAAGAAAGTACATGACTTATGTTTTCTATTCTATGTTTGTCTATCTCTCCTCCCTTTCATGCTCAAATGGAGGATGATTTATACATCTATTACATTCCTTATTTTTCTCATGAGATCGAGGGACAACCTTGAAAACCTTGGTTGTTCCTTGACTGGTTACAACCAAAAATATAAAATATCTACGATTGACTCAACCGACTAGAAAAGAAACTTATTTTTGGTTATTCTTTCTCGTTTTCCTTCTTTGTTGGTGAATGGTTTGATCCCTTTATTGTTGTTGTCGGGTATGTCGATTTTTTTTCCATCCTTATCCTTACTCGGTCGATTCAATTGTTGTCATGGATTTTGACTACTTTAGAGCTATCCAACTATTGCAACATGGTCGTGCCTTGACCACATGCTGGAGGTGTTGCAACACTTGCAGGGAGTGTTGCAGCAACACGAAAGGTGTTGTAGCAACACAAAAGGTGTTGTAGCAACACATAAGGTGTTGCAACAACTTATCACAAAGCCTCCAGAGTACCTGTATGTTGTATGCTTGTGCAAAGTGTTCTATGTACATTTCACCAGTTAACATGAAAAATAAGTAGATTATCTCCTAAATATGTAAGAATGATCATTGAAATGGCATAGTTATACCTTAGTAAAAAAATGCATGCGGGTGAACAGGGTAACTGATGGAAATGTGTGAAAGTGGGGAAAAGGTGACAAAAAAGGTTATAGGGAGTTGAAAAAAAGATGCCATTTTGGATGCCTGTCACTATCCATGGGGAACGGATATTGTCTTAGAGCCAAGATGCACTTCATAAAATGTAGACAAGGAGAAAGAATATAACAATCTTCATTTGGGAGTTTAGAACCCCTATTTGTAATCATTCCCATGCATAAAAAGAGCCAAAACAAGATCATTTCTTGTTGGTTTTCCAAATGGGTTTCCATATATACAATATTTATGTTATGTTTGTGTTCATGATTGATTTCTTCAACCATGCCTTTCGTCATTAAAATTATAGCTTGCAAGTAAAACATACTAAAAATTAATGTACATTTAAATACAAACAAATTTAATTTTGTTTTTTTAATTTCTACAAAATGAAAAATTAATTAAAATCCATGTTACTGAATCATCTTATAAGCTATTATGAATCCCTATATAAGACAATATTTCAAGCAAAACTCAAGGAATGTTTCCATGTTACAAAATAAAATTCTAATTTATATTGTGTTAAATCTCATGCCCAATATTTTTAACTTTTTAGCTTTAGTTTGTATCCTAATTATTTGTTTTAAGGTTCAATTTCTATTTTTCACATCTTGTGATCCATGGCATGACATATTTCATATCTAGGTTAGTGGATATAGAGATATATATTTTATGTCTAACAATTATCCAATGTGCACTTTCCTTCAAATTCATCCTTCTCACTATTCCTTCAAATTCATCTTTCTCAGTATTGTGTACACTTTCCCTTACTTTTGAATTGTTAAAAATATGGTTTGACAATTAAAATCACACTATTCCTTCAAATTCATCTTTCTCACTATTGTGTACACTTTCCCTTACTTTTGAATTGTTAAAAATATGGTTTGACAATTAAAATCACAAAAATTTATGGTATACATTTTATTAGTTTCATTATTTTTTTCTAAACTATTTTTTTAAATATGTGATACAACACATATATTTGGATTCAAAAATAAAATTCTATCATCCGCCCCTTATCTTTATACTACTGAAAAAAGACTTTCTAAAACTAATAAATTTACTATATTATGAAGTGTTAAACTCTATAATTACGATACATAGTGAACTATTTTATTTTTCCATGGGAAAAATTAATTTTCAATTTTAAAAAAGGCGATTAAATGTGTTAAACTCTATAATTACGATACATAGTGAACTATTTTATTTTTCCATGGGAAAAATTAATTTTCAATTTAAAAAAAGGCGATTAAATAATTTTCAGCATATAAAAAATAATACATTTTAGAAAAATTATATGAAATTGAATTTTAATTTTTTCATATATTAATTATCACACTGTGAGTAATAGAGTGAACTAAACGGATTTGAGGTGGTGCGACATAAAAGAAAGGGAAGGAAGCTTCTCTTAATGAAAAGGGAAGATTGACTATATACGAGAATGTAGGTGTTATAGTTGGTAGTCGAGGTCATCTAAAAAGAAAAGTTCTAGAAGATTTTAACATCCGTACAATTGACTTATGCGTGTGCTGGGGTTGGAGATGGGGATGTTCTAGAAGATTTGAACAGCCGCAGAATGATCCTTCTGTACAATATAATCATGAAGGGGCAAGCATAATAATTAATTGCCATCTATGTACCTTTTAATTTAAAACATGTTTTTAATATCTATTGTAATTAATTAAATGATAACTGTTTTTTTTTATTGTTTTATTAAAATATTTATTTGAAAGATATGTTATTTTTTTATTTCCTGTATATATTTGAATATTTTAAAGTTTTGTTTTAATATTTTAAGCTAATTTTTTTTTTCACTTCAAGGAACTTGATCCTTCTTCGTCCATGGTATATTTGGAGTTAAGATGGTCTCTCTCTTTTTAAGCTATTTTTTTTTAATTTTTTTCACTTCGAGGAACTTGATCCCTCTTCGCCCATGGTATATTTGGAGTTAAGATGCTCTCTCTCTCTCTCTCTCTCTCTATATATATATATATATATAGAGAGAGAGAGAGAGAGAGAGCAATATTTTATTTATGGCTGACATTGAAATATTTGTTTGTTTTTAATATTTTTTAAATGCAATGTGTCAACTCCATGTTGAGCACATAAGGAATTACACATCTCCCTCATATTGGACTGTAAAAAGTGTCTATTGGCGTAATCACATATATTATCAAAATATAGCATAATGGTACAAGCAAGGATGACATCTCAGGTAAGTGTTGATAGCATGATAGGATGCATTGGATTAAAAAATGGGGAATTCAATAAAACTATTTGCTAGATGAACCATTCACCATTTGAGACTCGGTACAAAAGAGGGTAGTAGAGAAATTGTGTCAAGATCCTCGTGAAAATATGAGATTCTATCAATGTGAGATCAATCCGATGATTACTTACCCAAAACAACAATACCTCTAAGAGAAAATCAATATGCAAATAAGGAGAAATTGAAGATGAGATAGATGTGATGATACATTGTCCTATGTATGAACAAGTAAAATAAAAACACTCAATTCAACATAAAGATTTAAGTAGCTTACATAACCTACTAAGTTTGCAAAAAAAAAGAAACAATTATATTAAAGATGTTTTATAACATTACCAAAAATTCAATAGGTTAAAACATCCTTAAAATAAATAACATCAACAAATGACATGCTTGAGAAAATGTAAAGTTTTATAACTCTTAATTCCATAAACATAAATAAAAATATATCAAAATATTCTAATCTATTCTATTTTCTCAAAATTATATTAAATTTTAATATTTTATCTTATATAATATTTATTTTATCAAAATTACTCAAAACTCTCATTCCATCTCATTTCATTTCTTTTTATAACAATATGCTATTCAAATAAAATATAATATAACACACCAATGTTTGAATTTTCATAAAAGATTCAATACTTTACTAATATTCCATCTCAATTCTTTTTATAACAATATGCTATTCAAATAAAATATAATATTAAAATATAACACACCAATGTTTTGAATTTTCATAAAGGATTCAATACTTTACTAATTATTTTAGTAAACTTATAACCCATTCACAAGTTACATATATCATAGATTCATAAATAAAAATAAGTATATACTAATTTGTAAAAGTTTCAATTCTTCCTCATGTATTTAAACATTAACACTTTACCCATTTCAACTTTTCTGGAACATCTCCACCTACAACCTCAATACATTCATCATACAAGCTACTCTTTCACACATATGGGGATGTAATTGAACTTTTCTAGTTATCTTAAAAGAGACCACGTTTTCTCACACAAAACGACGCAAACAAGGACCCACAAGGATTGCATTCAAACTTGACATTGAAAGGGTTTTGATTAAGAAATTATACTATAGTAATGGGCTGCATGACTTAAAGGAATAGTTACTAAAATTTTCCATTTCATGTTTGCACAAAGATGTGAAGAAGTTGTTAGGAATGGCTTGATTCTTTTAAGAAACAACATATTACACCCTTTCCGTTGGTAGAATAATAGCAACAGTAATTCAAAAAGATAGTGTTATATTTGATGCACAAGATTGAAAGGAGCATGGTTAGGCAGTTTGTCATCAGTTTATCAAAGTACTTATTTTAGTGTAGTTGCACAAAATTCAAAGGAGCATTGTTAGGCAGTTGTTCGTTGATCAAGTTACTGTGTTATGTGTTATCTTGATATGTTTTTATCTACAATATTATAATACAAATATTTCGATGCAATTTTAAATGAAAAATGGTGTGGATATGTTGGTAATAATAATTTAATTTATAAATTTAATTTAATATATTACTGTTCTTGTGTTTATAATTTAGAGAGTTCTATTAAGATGGTTATTTCAAAAATAATTTTTTTTACAAGAATTAGGAAATATATATTAAAAGGTGTGGATAAATCCACTATATTACAAAAAGAGGGTTATGAGACTTTCGAGAAGTAAAATTTTTGAAGCTTAGAAATGTTAAAACAAAATTTGTGATCATAGAGTTTCCACCTTCCTTAGCTATACTGCATCTATTGTATTTCGACGAATACAATCTATAGAATACTCCATTTATATATAACAGAAAACAAAACATAACATCTGAATTTTACAAAAACTCATCTACCCGGTTCCATTTTGATCTTTGATTGTCCTTGCTGCTCCCAAATTGAGTTTGGACAGGGCTCGTTGAGGTCCGGGACTTGGTTGACTATGGCTGAAGTTACATTCTTGGAGGCTCCATGGGTGCTTGCTAGTGTGCTTGGTTGTTGATGATTTCGTTCCATCTGATCTAATCGACTCTGCATTATCTCCAAATTGTTGCTCTGCTCTTCAATCTGACTCCTCTGAGCATAAATTTCATCTTGCAACATTTCAATAATATGTTTGTGTTGAGAGAGGGTTTCAAGTTCAAAAGTTAGGGTGGATCTAATCGCTCCCATCTGAATTCGCATTCTTTGGTAGCCCACACATTCCGCCTCAAGGTCTGGTTGAACAAAACCAGCTAGAAGGCCCTTGACACCCTACAAGTGCATGAACTTTGGTGCGCTTTGATTCCTCTGGATATTTTCCATGCTGCTAGGGGAGACATGATGCTGCAGAGAATTGGGTTTCCTATGAATTAGGAAATTGTTGGGCGGAGAAATATGCAACAAAGGTCGTGGGGCCTAGGTCTGGGTGAGGCAATGAGAAGGTGGAGGATGAAGCGGTGGGCGAGACAAGGAATAATGAGGGGGAGCCCGAAGTCTCTGGGTAGAAATTCACTGAGAAACAATCGACATTGAACAACCTATGCAATACAGAGGGAGCGTAGGGTGAGAATGGCTTACCAAAGCCACAAATGGAATTTTCCCCAGCAAGGACAAACATCGACCGACATTTCCCAATGTGATGATCAATCTTGAATTCGTGTCAAACAGATAAGTCACAAACTCTACTTGGTGCAATGTACTTGAAGCCTTCAAAAATATTATCTATAATTTTAAATTTATTTTAAAAGTCTTATCAATAAAGATGCTTTAAAATGAATTTTTAAAAGTAGTCAAGTGGTTGTAGCTCAATTGGTTGGGGTGGGGAGTTTTCTCCTCCCCACCCAGGTTTGAGTCTCATCTATGCTACATGCTGCTCTTTGTGAGCCAAATATTCTCGAAATACTTGACCCTCCTATGTTCCCCAGATTTCGGGGGGATTACTATGGACGTAGCGAGCCGTAAAAATGTTCAATAATGAAGAAGATAAATAATAAGAAAGTAATAAGACACATATAATGAATAACAAATAGATTATACAATCATCTTCTCAATCTATCTTTTTCATCTTTTTCTTATAGCCATGCCTACAAGCTTTCACATTTTTTCATATTGATCATATGAAAAAGGAGGTTGAAATCAAAGGTCATTCAAAACTTTAACTTGATAAGTTGTAGTAAAGGTCATACATTGCCTCTCTTGCTTTCCAATATTAATAGTTTCTTTCTCTAAAATCAATCCTTGTGGTTTCATGAAGTGTCAAGAAGGACCGCATTCATGAAACCAACAAAAGGTGGCTACATAAAAAATACTCATACAAACTCAGGAAATATCAACCAAGGGTGCACTTGGGATTAGAGGACATTGCCCCAACCTTTGGATTTTGACATGGTCATCTTAAAATTTTGATTTCACGTGAGCTTTTGTTGTAGATTCTTAGGCAATTAGGCCCAACATAAGTTGGAGAAGTAGGACTTATATGGCTCTTGGTTTAGTTTCTTGTCTTTTGGGCCTTTACAATTGAAGATGTTAGAATCATGTGACCCTTTTCTTTGTGATTCTGATTCTATCAGCTTGTGATTTGGAGCTCATGTGAACCTTTTCCTTTAATTTTTTTTGTGATCATGATCTCAAACCCTGTAATTGAGTAGTTATTTGTTGCCTCACAACTAAATTCCTTTATTGGATGTAATATTTCACTATAATTCTATTTAATCTATGGTTTCAAAATAGTGATAAAATATTTTTCATGTAATCTTAATCCACTGTATAAACTGGAATCAATGCATGCAATAGAATAAATCAAATGTATTTATTGTACAAGCATTGAAATCAATGCAACTAAGAGCAATGCAACAAACAACTTAGTTGAAAATGATCAACTTTATGAGCACATAAATCTATGCAATATAATAAAATCCATGCACTTGGGATTCCAAGATACTGCCCCATCCTTTGGGTTTTGACTCGATGAGCTTGGAATTTTGAGTTCATGTAACCTTTTGCTATGAATTCTTAGGCACCCAAGCCTAACAAAAGCTAGTCTATAAGTGGGACTTATATGATCTCCTAGTTTGGATTTTGACCATCTAAGCCTTTGCAATTGAAGATATTCGAATCATGTGACATTTTGATTCATGATTTCAATTCTATTAGCTTGTGATTTGGAGCTCGTGTGAGCTTTGTATTTAATTCTTTTTTTTTTTTATTACAATTTGAGACCATCTAATTGATTAGTTATTCATTACCTCGCTACTAAATTTATTTACCAAGTAATTTCCCCACAATTCTATCTAATCAATCATTTCAAAATAATGACAATTTATTTTTCATGCAACCGTTATCCACTATTAAAACATTGAAATCAATGCATAAAACATAATATTCACATTTATCCATTATACAAACACTTAAATAATATGTAAAATCCAAAGAACAATGAAATGAACACCATAATAAAAATTTATCGACTTTACAAACATTCAAATCTATGGAATATAATGAATTCAATGTAGCAAACAACTTATTTTATGAAAATGTAGAAATCAAATTTTAGGTGAAATCACTAAGGATTATAGAATGTATATATTATAAAAACTTAAGTCCTAGATCCATCCTTTTATTGCATATTTATGTAGTCTCATCATTTTTCGTGATCATGAACTTGAACCATCTAATTGATTAGTTATTCATTGTCTCACTAGTAACTTACTTTATTGGGCATAATGATTTCCCTACAATTTTATATAATCAATCACTTTAAAATAGTGAGAAAATGTTTTTCATGTAACCTTTATCCACTGTACAAACATTGAAATCAATGCACACAACAAAATAATTAGATTTATCTATCATACAAACACCGAAACCAATGCACTACAATAAGAGAAATGCAATGCTCCATTGCACAAACACTGAAATCAATGCACTACAATAAGAGCAATGTAATGAACAACTTAGTCGAAATTTATAGACTTTACGAACATTGGAATCTATGAAGAAATCAATTTTAAATTTAAATCACTAATAAATATATAATGCAAATATTGTTAGAACTCAAATCCCAAATTGTTTCATTTCGTATTTTCTTAGCCTCGTCAATTTTTTTAATCACAATCTTAGACCAAAAAGTGTGCTCTTTCCCTGCGATTTGAAATGCAGGTAGGTGTAAATCTTATGGAAACTATAAATTCACCATCGATGAGAAGAAGGTGCAAATTAGTGAATCTCCCTCCCTCATTTTTTTTTTTCTTTTCATTCATATGACATAAAAGCTAATCAAAACTAGTATGGAAAATGGGATTTACAATGGCCATTGAATATCCCTCACTGTGGATAACACGTCAAATTACCAACAATACCCTAGAAACAAGGAAGGTGGGAGGCATTTGATAAAATTCTAGGGTTTTGACAAGAGAGAAAAATACTAGTTTTCTAACATGTGGTAAAACTGATTCAGAGTGGAGGTGAAGTTTTTAGAGATGGAAGATATTCCTGCATCCTCAATTAGTGAGAGAGATAGGGATTAACCAAAAATAATTTTTTTCAAGGCCGTGGTTGTAGGAAGAGTTGGGTCATCATAAAAAGATGTATAAAAGGGGGAAGGAAAGGGTTTTGTTAGGATTGTTATACTAGACAAGGAAGACATCAGAAAGAGCGGCATGGAGAAACAACTAGTAAATGGGTACTTGGATAGAACAAATGAGAACCCTAGATATGAGGTGACCTCGACATGCATAGGATATTATATCCAACATATGAAATATCACGCTCTTTTAGGAAAGTTCATGGGAATCTGGCCATCGGAGAAGGCTATGATGTTGTGACTTAAATCACATTGCAAGGTGAAAGGACAAATATTCATGAAATTAGGATCAAAGGGTTTCTTCATAGTGATATTCTCTAGTGCAGAAGATCGAGATCGAATATTTGATGAGGACTTATACTTTTTTAACTTTGCAGCCCTACATATTTGATATTGGACTAAACGATTTTCTCCTCGGAAGGAGGACTTCACGACGACGCCGGTCTAGATCATATTGTATTCTTTGCCTCATGAGTTATTGGACAATGAAACCCTCAAATGAATAGGGAATACACTAGGATCTTTCATCAATGCATCTAAGATAACTAAAATGACGAGGTATATATCTTATGCAAGGATTTGTGTTGATATGAATGTTGTCAGTGCACTACAAGAATCGGTAATCGTTTCATATCAAGACAATGAATAGAAACAGACGTTGGATTAGGAGAACATACTTTTTAGATGTAGAAATTTCCATGTACATGGCCATCTCTTCAGACATTATCCTTTGAATGAAGAAAATTCAGCAAATAATTCAAAGAAGGGTTTGGATGCTAAGGGTTTTTCAAATATTTCTAGCAAGAGATAGGTAGGTCGAAGAGAAAACAAACCAGTCGGGGTAGTAGCAGATAATAATATAAACTGGTACCAATCCCTAGTGGGAGAGACAAGTGAGGATCTAAGCAAGGAGGAGAAGATGAATCGAAATGAAACATAAATGATTGTGACCCAACAGGGAGAGGATATCCCAAAGGATAGAAAGGAAAATCCAGGTACGGAGACTGTCCCAGTGGAAGGATGGGAAATAGACATGAAGGAAACAAATGATCTAGAGGAAGTGAAATATAAAGCTGAAGAAGAGGAAAAGGAAGTTGAGGTGGATATGTAGGCTTTGAGGACGACGCATGGGGAACAAGAAGTTAATAACATGCAAATAGGGAAACTCCGTAAACTCCATCGTGAATTGCTTAAGAGAAAATGTAAAGAGATGATACAGGGAAATATGACAACTACATCAGGAAATATGGGGATTAAAACTAACCCCATGAAACTACTAAAGAAAGTCCTCGGGGAAGAGAAACAATGGGGCAGGAAACCCCATAAGCAGAAGATAGAAGAAACATGGGCCCTCCTAGTGAAATCTTGTCGAATTCTTAGACTCTTGGAAAATATTTCCAACCCCAACAAAAGTGTCGATACGAAGATAATGTCATGGAACATTAGAGGCATCAATGCCTTATCCAAACATAGGATGTTATGGAAGAGGATTACACAGGAGAAATTTGATTTAATCATGTTACATGAAACACAATGTGATCAAGATTTGATGAGGAGAATATCCCAGAAAATCTAGAAAGGGTGTGAAGGGGAGGTAATAGAGGTTGAGGGAGCCTCGAGAGGGCTAGCCATCCTCTTGGAACTGCTGATCCTACTCATAGAAATACATTCCATATCTCCCATAATTCTCACAGCAAAGTATAAAATCATAGGTACACATGACCATGGATATATATTAAATGAATATGGGCCATTATCACCAGTCCTGGAGAGGGAATTCCTAGTGAGGATAAAATTTCCAGGAATGACCCTAAGAGACCAACATTGGCTTATAGGAGAAGATTTCAATATGATAACAACCTTGTTGAAAAAAAAGGGAGGGATCAGGGGATAAGATGGGGAGAATGAGACATTCAATTCCCAAATTGAGAATTTCATATTGATTGGCATCCCCTCCAATAACGGTATGTTTACATGGAACACCAAAAGAGGTGGATAAACATAGATTGTTGTCCGCCTATACAAATTTCTAGTCATGGAGAGTCTGATCCAATCTCAACAGACAGTCACAACAGATATTTTACTGTATTATGGGTCGGATGATTGGCCAATAGCACTAACTTGGCTAAGAAAAATCATCCCTAGACCTAATCCCTTTTGATTCAAGATTTTTTGGATAGACCAACCGAATTTATACCATAACATAGAAATTTGGTGGAAGGAAGGACCTCTATGGAACATAAATGTACCAGTTCCAACAAAGACTCAAGCATATCAGAATGTAGATAAGGGCATGGAACAAGGAAGTCTTTGGTAACATTTTTGAAGAAAAAATAAAACTAGAAGTAGAAATGGAAGCAATCCAAACAGAAGCAATCCTAGGGAAGTGAATTGAGGAGGCAATTCATAGAGATGATCATCTCATATCAGAACTGAATAAAAGAGACAAACATGAATAGACTCTTTGGAGAAAAAAATTTCATGATTAGGTGGTTGAGAGACGGGGATAAAAATACAAAGTTCTTTCATAGTTCACTCCTGCAAAGGAGAAATCATAATAGAATTTCTTTGTTGATATCTGAGGTGGTTGAAAGTTTAGAAATCAATAAGGACATTGAGAGGGAATTGGTAAATCACTTCAACCAACTTATCAAAGAACCAAAGGAACAATAAGAGGAATATAATAAAATGGTAATAGGGACCATACCTAAGTTGATAACCCCAAAACAAAACCTCAGTCTCATGAGACTAACAACAATAAAGGAGGTGGAGAGAAAATTTAAAGAAATGACCATAGGAAAGACACCAGGGCCTGACAAATTCACCTCCAATTTATTTCAATCCTGCTGGAAAATGATATGCCAAGATATTTGGGAAGTTGTTGAAGAATATTGTTCTTCCAAATCCGTTCTCCAGGCCTCCAATGCTACTTTCATCACATTGATACCCAAGGAACGTGAGGCCAACACTATAGATAAGTTTCTCCTTTTCTCTCTTTGTAATTTCATTTATAAAATCATATCCAAATTGATTGCTAATAGACTCAAACCTATCTTGAATTTTCTCATCTCTCATGAGAAGGGGGGTTTGTGGAAGGACGTCAAATCCTTGATGGGATAATAGTCTCTCATGAGACTATTCACTCCCTCCAAACCTCCAAGAAACCTAGGATGTTGATTAAATTGGATATTTCCAAAGAATATGATTGCATCAATTGAAATTTCCTTCAGAAAATGCTCGAAGCTTTTGTCTTTGCAGCTGATTGGGTTCTTTGGGTTAAAAATTTGATATCATCGACCTTTTTTCATACTATGATTCCCATCCTGGGATTTCAATCCTTTTAGGGACCTTAGGCAGGTGGATCCTCTCTCTCCCTATATTTATATCATCCCGACGAAGGGGTTGGGGTGCTTCATGAAGCAGATCCTTTCATAGGGAGCCATCAAAGGGATCAAGCTTCACCCCCTCTCTAAGCTTGTGACGTACCTCTAGTTCATACATGACATGTTTCTGATGGGGAATCCAATGGTGAGAGAAAAATTGGCTATCAAGAAGTTTTTATATGTGTTTAAAAGGTCCTATGGGGCCCAAATTAATTTGATCGAATCATAAATTTTATTTTTCAACTCCCCTTCAGTGATACAACGAAACATTTCCCTTATATTGGAATTCCAACAAGCTTCTCTTCCCTCAAAATATATGAGGGCTCCATTACTGGACAAAGATATTCGCAATGTGTCCTGGGAGGATATGTTATCTAAATTAGAAGCCAAGTTGACTAACTAGACGCATAGATTTCTCACTCTCCTGAGGAGGATATTTCTAATTAAATTTGTCCTCATGTCAATGCCAATGTATCTATTCTTGGTGATGATAGCCCCAAAGAATATAATCAAGCAAATAATAAATCTACAATGCTTCTTCCTCTAGGGAGGGGTGATAAAAGAAAATAAATGGGCGTTGGTGGCCTGGGAAAAACTTTGTGTGCCTAAATCCCATGGGGGTCTTAGTATTAGGGAACCTCAACACATACGTTAGGAACTAACGACACAACTTTGGTGGAGATGGATAAAAATTCCTGAGGGTCTATGGGAAAATGTTTAGAATATTAAATATATGTATGATACTCCCCAAACATATATGATCATATTAGATGGGGAGACAACAAGTTCCCTAATATGGAGAAATTCATGGAAAAACATAGGACTTGTCCAACAACAAATCCTTTGGAAGGTTATGATGGTTGTTCAACATTATTCTGGGAAGACACATGGGAAAAAAAACCTATTTTAGGGTGTAATGAGAAGCTACAACAAATCAAAACCACTATGATAAATGAAGGATGGGACAAGGTGCATTAGTATTGGCAGGGCACACAATATAGAAAGAGGATATATGACAGAAGATGGAAAGATAGGGAGGATTGACCCATCAAGTGGACCGGGAAACTAAAACAAGTGATGGAGGAAGAGTTTTAGAACAAATAGAGCTTATCAAAAAGAAAGAAAGATATTTTGAGATAAGGGAGTAAATGGCATCTCGAGAGTAAACTCTATCAACTTTCCCAACACTAAAAATACCCCCACATCTAGATCCCAAAACTCAATAATGCACGAGAAAAGTCACTCCCTTAATCTCATTAATGGATTCTCAACATATTTGAGTAATCCATATTGGGCTAAGGTCCCCCATACAATCCAATTTCCACTTATTTCATTTCATATATCTTCAAAATCTCACTCAAGATGGACCACTCTAAAGATGACCATACCTACACAAAAACACAATTTATCACTCATATTTCACCTACTCACCTTTTACCCCATACCAATGCAACATTTACCCCCAAAAATTTTGCTCCCAATGGAGATTTTGGCTTAAAAACATGCATTGAACCAGCGCAGAAAGGCCCCCTATTACTTGCATTGGATTAGTGTAGAAACTACACCCAATTACTACACTAGCCATAAAAAAATTTCCAAGGTTCCCGTGGGGTGAAATCGAACATAGTCTATGAAAGAAAACCATTGGAAATTAAGAGGAGGTTCAAACCACTAACTTGTAACTCACAAATTGAAATTTCACCAATCGGCTTTTCTGCAATGAGCACGTAAATATTTAGGGCCTCCATCTACTCTCCAACTTCAACATGCACAAATGAAATTGAATTTGCATATTTTTTCCTATTTATAGAAAATCCCTAGTTTTTCTTTTACCTTTTGCATCCTCATGCGAAATTCAATTGATGTTTTTGTTAGTGTCAATGGATTCATAATTTCAAGCCCTCCAGAAGGGTATTCTTAGATTTTTTTTCTTTGATACTTCATCTACTACTTTGGTAGTTCATCTAGACCCTTTTTTTCTCTTGAAGAATTAAGGTATGTAGTGTTTTAATTTGATTTTTTGTGCATTGTTTTTCTTTTCATAAGAACCTTTATGCTTTGGTATTAATTGACTTGTGTATAGGAATTCACCATGGAAGACCTCGTCTCTATATGATATGTAGTCCTCTTCAGGTAACCTTTTTCGCTCGTCATTTATCTTATCATAAGTTATAACTCCCTTAAGTATGTTGCATTGGCCATTCATTCCACTTGGAATTGCTTGTAATAGCACCCTCTTTTGGGTATATGGCTTAGCCCATCCATCTCTTGCATTCATCATGTACCTGTAAATATATATTCCCCTACACGAGTGCCCTAGTTTAGTAACCCTTGTTGCATTTTAGCACCCCTATTGTGACATCCTCCTTAGGATTGGGAGTCCACATTGTATACATTCTAGAGTTCAGTTGCATGCATATTTACTCATCATGTTGAGAACCTTACCCCCCAAAATCCCATACTATTGGTTGGTATATTATCTGTTGGATTATCACATATCATAATCCCTCTTCTTCATTGATACTATGATGATTACTTTTTTTATACCACCATTCACCAACCCTTGAGGAGATTAACATTCATACCTGATATGACCCCAAGGGGGGCATATATGGGGTTAAATGTATATGATATGACCCCAAGGGGGGGAATATATGGGTTTAAATGTGTTGAAACACACACTGAAATTGAGAGGAGGGGGGGGGTGTGAATCAATGTCTGGAACTTTTGGCTACTTTTCACACTTTCATAGATGAACTAAATTAACTGAATAAGATATATGCAGTTCAATTAATTATTCATAAACATGTATAACACAAACTGTATGAAGTAGACAAAATATCATTCTTTTATTTATGTAACTTCAATGAATACAAATAATATCAATCATTTAATATCTTCAACTTCAACTAAATATGAGAGATCCAACTCTCTGATACAAGACCCAACTTGTAGTTCTAAGATCCAACTGAGAAATGAGGAATCCAACCCTCATAACAAGACCCGACTTGTTGATCTCAGATCCAACTGATATGTGATTAATCTAATCTTCATGACAAGACTCGATTTCTAAACAAGCACCAACTTGATAGAATGAACTTTCATTCAATCCATTATATATATATATA
>JASDQU010224013.1:0-17786 GCA_032191745.1 Picea mariana | reverse complement strand
ATTGGATTGGATGCATACATAAATGACTAAAGGATGACAATTTGATTATTAGTACATGCACGAGAATTGTATGTACTAGCTACACATGCATTTCATGTACATATACACTAGTATGTATGAGTTTTCTTGACTTACTTACTGATAATGTCGGTTACTTGTTACGAATGTGTGAACCATGTTTCTTTTCCTTTGTACCATAAGATACCTTAACTTCGGGATGAAGTTTCCTGAAGGGTGGGTGTATGTAACAACCCTACTTAAATAGATGTATAGGATTATTAATTATAATTAATTTAATAATCTAACTGTCCTAAAAGTTAGATAAACAATAATTATTTCTTAAATAACATTAACTAATTAATTATTATTAATTACTTGTTCATGATTGTCAAGGATTAATTAATTATTAATTGACTCATTAATTAAGTAAAGAATTAAAGGGGGGTTAATAAATTATATTGTTAAATTAAAGCTTACATATTCGGGAAGGGATAGGACATTAAATATAGGATAAAATAATAAATAAATGGATAAGGGGACATGAATAATAGGATAAAGCATTAATAAAGGGATAGGGTAATGAATGTGGAGATAAGGTAATAAATGAGGAGGAAGCGCGGTGAAGGAGGGATATGAGGGGGAAGGTTTATGGAGGAGAGGAGGATTCTACAACATTATTATTTTTCTTTGGGGACTCTCTTGGATTTGCAGAGAGGAGAGTTGAGTTCTGGAGTCAAAAGGTTTAGTACAGGGGCACCGGTTTGCTGGAGGTTTTGGACACGGGGGACAAGATATCCATATGATATCCTGGAGCTAGGAAGTTGTCCTAGTTGGTAGGGTGGAACAAGGTTTGGGCAGTGTTTACATAGTTCAACAAAGGTCAACAGGACAAGCGAACAAATGGAGGGTTAGCATCAGACCCAGGTATTTAAAATTATGTATTTGTTTTTATTTTGTTATAAAATTTTAATATTCGTTGTTAAATTTAAAATGCGTATGTGCTTAATGAAAAAGGAATTATTGAATTTTTTGAAATCAAGTAACTGTTACAGTTTATGTTTGATTAATTATTTGATGTTAAATTAAAATGGACACTACAGTGTTGAAACACCTGGCTGAAACTCGTTGCATGCATGACGAAGACTATGAAAAATTAACAATAATGTTCAATGAATGTAGGTATGATGGTGTTGAAACATGCACAGAGAAGACTATGTTAATATACTCGAGTGACTTAGTGAGACATTATTGGGTGCTAAAATTGTCCTTTTTTCCTTATCATTTCCATGCCATTTTCACCTATTGTTTACATTTACTATGAGAACATCAATTCTAGAGAAGGTACAATTAATTATTCATTCAACATTGTGTTATGTTAAAACTTAATTCATAGTTAACTTGTAAACTAGGATGATGTTTCCTTAGTCCTAATTTGGGTAATTACACAGTCATACCTATAAACAATAGAGATGTACATATATGAAGATACATCGGTGCTTTAAAACCATGCTAAAATACCTGGATGAAACACGCTGCATGCAGGAAGAAGACTATGCTGAATTAATAAGAATGAATGTAGATATGTTGGTGTTGAAACATCATGCAACAACACCATGTTGAAACATGCATGAAGAATACTATGGGCCACGCCCCCATCGATTCCATCATATCCAACTAGTAGATTTACTCCACCATTTTCATCTGTGGTCATAAGTAATACGTATCTATTAATGGAATATACTAACAAGTTGAGCATAATTGCCACCTCATATTTTTATTTCTAGTGGTCATCAGTCGGTTCCCACATGTACGTGTTGTGGTTTACAGTCTACATGTATGATTGGTCACTGTGAGATGTGTTTGACATGATACTATGAAATAATGATTGTTCCATGCCCTTCCAAATCACCAACAAATGGTGAATACCGCAAGTTCAAGTTGGGGGGTATCCCATCATCCTTGAATAAATTAACCAACTACCACCATAAATAGTCAATCAACATGGTTGTTAGGTTGATTTTTCCCATGAAATTTGAATCACCACCACCTTTCCAAAAATACCAACAAATATCCTTCCATTGTTCCTGCGCGCTAATGCATGCTAAAGCTCCTCGGTCTGTGTTGGGAATTTTGAACCTGAAAATCCTTTGCAATACTGTAACAACTAATTACATAGAAGAATGTTCAAAATGGGAGGATTTGCAGTCTGTCATGAACCAGTAACCATCAACTCCCTGCATCAGGGCCCGTAACTTTACAAAATATTTGAAGACGCAGGGTGGGTATCATATTTTGAGCAGTTGGACGAGTTTGATAATGATATTTCTATAGAATTCTCTTCTAATTTAATAGGAACCCACTCACATGTTAGAGTTTTGGGGATTAGTGTAACATTGGTGGTTATATCCTCTGTTACAGGACTTCCCATCACTGGCAGAAAATGGTTTGGATGAAGGACAACCATTCCTAATGAAAAGACCAATTTCTTGGAGGAAGGAGAGAAAGTGCACCCTAGAGGACGTGGAAAAGCAATGGAGTCTTTACCTCAACCTTGGGAATAGGTTGTTGTTTTCTTGAAGAAATATATTACATGCGAAGGTAGGTACAATATTGTTTACACATATGATTTTTTGCTACTGTCAGACATTTGGCATGGATCATTGATAAATATGCCTTATTATATGTTATAATCTTTTCATAATATGGAACATTATGTAAGGAAATATCATTTTTCCCAAGGTTATGTCACACACAACTGTCTAATAAAATAAATAGTGTTGCGAGCCTTGGAACTACAAAACCATACATGGGCTCAATTCATTTCCAAGGGAGAAGTAGAAGTTGATGAAATTGATGGAAATGAATCAGAAGAGGAGGTAGGAAGTAGTGACAGGTGTATTTCAAATAGGGAAAGAGAGGAAAGATAACAAATTAATGAAGAGTTGGGACAAGATAATGTTGTTGGAGAAGCAGGATAGGGAAGTGGTGTTATAGAAATGAGAGATAGACCTAGATTTGTGATTCAAGAAGATGTACATAGGGAATGTATTGGAGTGAAAATGGAGTAATATCTGCACCAAAACCATGGAGAATCACCTACCATTGTAGAAGAGGAAAATGAGCAGTTGATAGAGTAGAATCAACCAACAAAACACGAAGGAGGGGATACAGAAAAAGGACCATGTGTGGAAGAACCCATTGAAGAAATGAGGGAAGGATCAAATGTAGAGATTCCTTTTGGAGATACAGTGAAGGAATTAGTTTTGGATAGGTCATCATCACCTGAAAGGTCAGAAACTTCACCAGAACAAATTTGGGAGGTTGAAATAGTGATTGAAAGCGAGAATGGAATTGAGTTTCAAGAAGAATCATCTTCTTTGCATGATGATTTTTCCCATTTTTCCCCTCATTATGAAGTTGAAATTGTCTCAAAGAAACCTCCCCAAAAATTTCCAAATCTATTAAGGAGGAACATGCCATTGCTAGTGTTTCCATCAACTTTCCCAAGTATAAGGAGAAGAACGAGGGTTGTTGTCGTAGTAGAAGAAGTTAAACTGAAAATGCAAGAAATTGAGATTCATGTGTTGTGTCCTCTTTCACCCATTGTTACACAAGAACGACTGGGTGATCAAAAACAACAATAAGTTTTCACTATAACACAAGAACCTATTGACAACCTGAGCCCAAATCAAAGAGCCACTGAAATAGAGGAACCTATTGTTGAAAGAGGTAAAATTCAGATTCATTCCATTTTTTTTTAGAATGATCAATTGAAAAGAGAATTTTTGAGGATTATGAGAGAATTGGAAATGATAAAACAAGAAAAGGGATCCCAAAGGCCTCCACCTCATGACATGGATTTATTAGTTCAAGCAACCCATATTTTAGGAGGACAGACTGTGCCATCAGAGAAGGTTGAAACACATGAAATATTTAAGGAATATTTGTGTCTTGAGTGTGGGGATATTTATAGATTGGTTGGGTATGAGGTGACGCTTATTAAGCCCTCATCTTTGGTACTAATATGAAGACATGAATAACTGTTTGAGGCAAAATAGAGAAAGAAATCCACTTCCACAAAAGAACCAGTGGCTAAGGAGGAAGAAACAAAGACTGTTGAAACACTTGAGAATGCCACTGTAACACAAAAACTAGTGGTACTTGATTTAAATATGCAGTATAAAAAGGATATACATGAATCTATCACTATAACATAAGAACCAGTGATGGCTAAGACTATTGAAACAATGCAACCTAAGAGTACCACTGCTACATAAGAACCATTGGTACCTAATTTAAATCAACAATCTGATGAGGCCATAGAAAAAGAACATATCACACAAGAACCAGTGGTTGAGGAACATGAATTACCACAGCCAGATAAAGTCATTATTACACAAGAACCAGTGACACAAGCTCAAATTCCTCCGGAAATCAGTGATGAGGATGAACAAGAAGTTGGCCATCATGAAACATAAGATAATACTATCTTTTTTATGGAAAAGATTGATAAATGGAAGCAACAGGTTGCCATTTTTGGAGAAGGAATGATTCTTGTGCCAACTCACAAATATGAAATACAATACCTCATGGAGAAATAGACTAAATTTTTTATGTCTCTGAAATTTAAATTGGAAGAAATGAAGAAGGAATTGGGAGAGATTAATAAGCTGCAAGCTAAGTGCCAGATTCTGGAACATGACAAAAATCAAATGTACTTGTTAGCAAAAGAGTTGTTGAGTTGTAGAATCACTTCTCCCTCATATCCATTCTTCCTTCATGAATACTTTTCTATTTTTAATGTTAAATATATTAAGGAAGAAAGGCCTTATAAAATGATTAGTGCCTTTGAGTTTTTAGAAACTTTCTCCCAGAGTGATTTCACAAATCAACATTTCTTGTGTGAGCTTTATTTGCATGAAAAAGCCTACATGTTAGATATAAAATTTAATCATGTTCCCTATGTAGGAGATGTGCAGCTGAGAGCCTTCACTTCTTTTGTGAACAATCAATAAAAATGGGTGAATGCCTTCCACACAAATTTACCATAAAAAAAAAATTGTTGATATAATTACTTTGTAGAAGAAGGGGATCCCTAAGTTATAAGAACTCGGTCATCAAACCCTATTATAAAACTTTTTATAGACTCTTTTATAAAGTCTCTAAATTCTACTTACCACAATATATTCTAACTATATCATCTTGACTTACCTCGAGTAGAAAGGTTGCAAGGGTAAAGCCCCAAGGCTTTAGCAAATCCCCTTTTGTCTTCACTCTATTTACCTATATGTGCATATGGCTATGTAAGTAATGGGTAGTCTCATAATCCATACTACAACTCACCTTTTAACA
Organism: Picea mariana; assembly: GCA_032191745.1. Lineage (NCBI taxonomy): Eukaryota > Viridiplantae > Streptophyta > Pinopsida > Pinales > Pinaceae > Picea > Picea mariana. The sequence goes on along the minus strand of JASDQU010224013.1, from coordinate 12,434 downwards.
TAAGGCCTCCATGTTCGCGCACAAGTCCACCTGATTATTTTAACCCTTGGAGACTTTAGTTAGTTTCCATTTGTAATAGCCATGGGGCCGGGTTTTAATACTAGGTAAATATCATAACTACCAAGTCTTGGTCATTTAATGGTTCTTAGAACCGATATGTTGATTGTAATGAAGGCCCTAATCCAAACACCAGTGAAAATTCGACAACGAGGATCGAACTGCTAACTCAAACTAACATAGGGGTGTGAATGGGATTTAATTTCCTGTCGGGTCATGAAGGTGTCAATTCATGACATTCTTTAAGTGGAAGGGATAGTCCATTATCATGGTAGTTAAGACTTTGTAACCCTCATTAATGGAATCCATGGGTGTTACAATGTATTATCCTAGCTCTACACCCAAAGTGTCACAATGACTCTGCCATTGTCACAAGGCTAACTCATCCTCCGCACTCTCCACATTTACTATGAGACATCAGGGTGTCGCTTAGGGTTAGATTAGGTTAATAGTTTGTCATTGTTGAGTTCTGTGAAGAGGCTCTGTGTATCATATTTTCAGAGGCGAATATTGTTTCCATGGTGGTCACTCCATCGATGTAACAGACGGCATGGTCTGAATTCCTAGTAAGTTATTCCTTAAACATAATGCCATGGTTGATTAAATAATGTGGTACATTTTTCGGAAAGCGTTAAGTATCAATTCTGTCATTGTGTAATCACCGTCATGTATTTTTCATTCCCGTTGAGTTCTCCTTTTCGTGTCACATCTCTGTATTACTTTCAGAGTCATCCTTAATCCTAGAGAAGTGATTTTTCTTGAGGTTGTCAATGTTTCTCCTCTGGATAAGAAGAGGAAGTATTAGCCTCATTTACTTATGTTCGGCATCTAGGGTTTTGTAAACTCCCTGTCGTAAGCTAGGGTTCATAGCTGAATATTCATGAGTCTGGGAGGAATAACCCTATTGTATGATTGTTTTTATTAACTAGTACAGGGGAGACCCTACCTCCATAGTGTCAAACCGACTTAACTGAGCCTTCACCTGCATTCATATTTATTTATATCTAACACCTTTCAAAGAATTATGCTCCACAAAATTTCCCCGGAGCATCGCATTATTCATTGACTTATACAATTCTATGTAGTTTGGTGTTCGGGTAAACTAGGCTCAACCAGTTAGGTGTACTCTTGGTTTAAATGGAATACTGAAGCTATGTTTATGCTTAATATGTTATATGTCATTAAGGTATACAAGGGACTTAGTATAGTCGATTACTGTATTTCATTATCCGTGAATACTGTGTAAAGATTTTCCTTATGCTGTTTTAAATCGTTTTTAAGAGTTGAAACATATCACTAATGATGGGCCATGTTTGATGTGAGGGTACCCATCAAAGATTTGTTGCACCATCCGCCCTTGGCCCTGGGTGTCTGTCCAGACTTAAAGTGACAAGGAAAAAGAAGACATGCGAGCCGCAAATCAAAAGTTAAGTAATTTCTTGGTAAAATTCATTAATAACCATTATCACTTTGTTGGTGTTCTTCCTAAATTTTCCTTGTATATAAATTACTAATATTCGTATATGGTAATTCCTCCAAGTTTTCATCTACGCAAAGGTTTCAGATGTTCATATGTGTGCTCAGTGCAAAAGGTATTCGAGTTCCCTTATGTAACCCTTCTGGAGTTTGAACAGTCATGGTTGCAAATTTAAATGTAGTCATTCATTATAGTTTCCTAAGTTTCCTATCGAGCTTGGAAAGGGGGAAACAAATTCCCAAATGTAACTTAAAGTTTGGGTCCGGTTATTATAGTATGACTCTTGCAACGATTTATCTACAATAGTACCCTGTTCATTTGAAGTAATGAAATGACTATTGATTTAATCGAATCTCCTCATCGTTCGGGTCTCACCCTACTCTGTAATTTAATTACCATGGTTATTGTTTAGATTGAAGGTTCTGTTTCAAATTATGAATGTCTGATTACAGAAAAATATTGAAATGTATTAGATCTATAATACTATATCGTTTTACTTCCTTTCGACATTCCTTGTGTTTATTGCCGATATGTTTCATTTTGAACTTGTAGTAGTTAGATTGGATCCAACATTGAATAGATATAATGATCTGAGTTATGAAGATAAAGGTAGAGTAAGGTTACAATTCTATGTTTTATTTCCAGAATTCTTGTGTGTATATATATATATATATATATATGCATATTTATATATATACATACATGTATATCTATTGTTGTTTAGACTGTGTAAGGGGGTTTCTAAAATACTGGTAGGACTTTTCAATTGCAAGTTATATGTATAGAACTGCATAATTGTATTACCATTTCTATGCCGTCCACTGCAACGAACGTCGAGTGGACAATTTTGTATGTAACTCATCATGCCATAATTTGTAAATCACCTAATACATTGGTTATTCCTTCAGCTGAGTCTTTTTATTTTGTGCAATAGAAAAGAGAATTTTAAATGTTCTATCATCATATGTTTTATCACCTTTATATTTCTCTGATTCTTTATCCTTATGGATTATTCTACTTCTCTATTATCTTATAACAGAACAACGAAGTCTTATTCAATTTTATTTGGTACTGTAACAAGATTTAAGGAGGAGTTTTAGACTCTCTGATTCAGTAAAATGTAGTTGATTACCTATTGGAATAATTTTTTTTCTTATGTAACATGACATTAGATCTCTGTATAAGTGATTTTCTGTTGTATTCATCCAATATTCGTTTAATCAATAATGCCTATGCAAAGTACCAACTACAATTAGATATATATATATATATATATATATATATATATATATATAATTGTTTATGTAATATATAACTATATACGTACAGTGTAACAACCCTAAGTAATTAATCAATTGTCATGATTTAAATAATTGTTTAAATGTATATTAGTTAATTAATTACTTGTCCTGATTTAATATGTGTTTAATGTATATTAGTTTAATTAATTAATTAATTAATTTCATGATTAAATATTTGGTTAATGAATTTGAGTTTAATAAATTATTAATTTATTAAATGGAGACTTAATGTATCAGATGATGGAACCATTAATGAGAAAGGGGATAAGGTAGATGACACTTAATGGAGAGATAAGGTGGGTGGGACTTAATGAAGGGAGAAGGCAGTGAATGAGAGAAGGGGAAAGGAGGATAAGAGAAGGGAAAAACACTCGAGAAGGGACCTTTTTGTTTTGGGAGAGAATCATTTTTCCAGGAGAGGACTGTATTGCTAGTTTGGGGGTTGGAGTAGCTTGTTGAAGGATGGTACTATTTGTTTTATCTTGAAGAACTTATTGGAGTTTGGTGGACTGAGACAAGGGGGAACCTATTGTTGGGAGTTTTTGGCTCGGGGTCCAGGAATCCTTACAGAATCCTAGAGCTAGGGAGCCAGAGAGGCTTTGTTCCTAGCTAGGTGGGAGGAAAAGATTCAGTTTTGGGTAGAGCTTGGGAAGAGCAGCTTGGACAGAGTGTCAACTTCATCTTGGACAGACAGAGTTGGGGAAACAACATCACTTGAGAGGTATTTATGTTCATTATTATGGCATGTTCATTATTGTTATGATGGTTCATTATTTTACTATGATGTGTATGTTATTCAATATGTTATTTATATCATGATGTTCATTTTGAATTTTGTTGAACCATGAACTATTATTTTGGTGAATATAGAACCGTAAAGAAATTATGATATAAATTTTATGTTTAAATTTATGAAATTTTAGGTTCTGTTAGATAGAACCATACATATGTTCCATAGGGTCCATGCTGTCTCGTAACTCTTCTCCTTCAATGTTATTCGAGAAAGGAAGGCTCAGCTAAGTGATATGAACTTTCTAAAAATTTAATTACAGAGATACACATGAACTTATATATGTGTGTGTGTGTGTGCGTGTGTGTGTGTGTGTGTGTGTGTGTGTGTGTTCAAATCTAATTATACATATATAGTTTCGCCTAGAAATCCAATTACCGAAGAGACAATTCTAGAATTTCGTTATCTGATATAAACTTCACACAAATGAACAGATTCTATCCACAAAAAATATTTCACTTTAACATAAACAAATGCATTACATCAGATACATATAATCATTCAAATAGAGAAGTAAAAGATTAACATATCTGAACCAGTTCATGGGAAGACAAAGAGAACAACCACATTCCTCCCAACCGTAGAACAGGGCAGCCAAATAACTTTCCCGATTAACACCCTATACTTACCATGAATCCATGAGGGAAAACATGGAATCTCATCTTCAACAATGTCTTCCTCTATCAGCAGTGTTCTTCTTGCCTCACACTCAAAATTTCATGCTCATAACAACAAGTAATCAATAGTTCTTTTCCCAACATACTAGGCAGTGTCATGCCTCCTCACATATGCTATATATCAAAAAACTATATTTTTTCCTAGGTCTTTTCCCTCCCTTGGAAATTTTTGCATCTTTCTAAATCCCTGATTTTCTGGGGCTGCCTGTTATAACCCTAATTTGCACTAAGCATGCATACATGGCATCAGCCCATCTCACTTGCCATTTTTTCCAAGCCACTACTAAACAACTCTTCCAAAAACCATCATTTTGAAGGCATACATGCCTTGCACCACTGATGCATGCGTGTAAATGCTAGCTAACCCACTACAACCCATGCATACTAACAAAAGCACAAAAAATAGAAAGTTGCAGACAAAATACATATTTCCGGGTAATTTCCTAAACCGTTTGACCACTCATAGTCGATCACTGAATTAGATAACTACCCTCTTCTAGCCTATAAAATGAGAGGTAGCGGTCCCATTTGAAAAGAGTAAGATAATAACAAAGAAACTCTGCCCTTTTTTGTATTCCCCTTGCCCCAATCTTTTGCAACCATTTTGTGATGAGAAGCATATGTTGAAGTGGTTGGTGCACAGTTGAAGAGGAGCCCAGGACCAGGGTCGATGAGTAGTGGTCAATCTCACCATTGTAAGTCACTTTTGTGAGGTTAATAAAAAAAGGTACTTTTCCCATCCTACCATATGAGGTGTTCAATATTCAATTTTGATTATATTTTATTGGAATCTCTAACCCATTAAGTTCATATATAAGATGCATGTTTGGAGTTCTTTTTTTGTCTATTTATGAATGCAGGTCAGCTTTGGGAGGAGACTTGCAGTCAAGGAGAAACCGAACACAAAGGATCAACATCAAACATGGAAGTCAAGGTAGAGTAACTGGATCCTTTTACCCTTGTGTTTACATATGAATAATGGGGTCTATGATGGGACAATGGCAAAAAGTAGGAGACTTTAGATGGTCATTTATGCATGCATTACAGAACCCTTAGTGCTAGTCCGTAGGGGGTTTTCCCACCCACAACATTGCCAATGGCCAAATCCTTGATTTTCCACTTGTAATAATCAGACTTGAGGTAGTTCCAACATGTTCCCCACTCATGGAGTCATGGTCAGTTGAATTTAACATGGTTGTTCCATTTGTCTTCCTGCAATAATTATAAAATATTTTGTTTTCATACAAGTGTCATAGTCAAATATTTAGTTGGGTCAAATCATATCTCTTCCCAACAGACATAATAATTAATTACAATTTACCAAATTTGAAATTCAGAATTGCCATAAATGGAAAACAAATTCCAAATTCGAATTTACCAAAAACATAATAATTTTCCTAACAATTTTCAAATTCAAAAGTAATTTATTTTTGGGGATGTCACATCCTTTCCCCCTTCAATAAAACACTATCCTCAAAGTTCGTTCCTTTATTGGAGTAGGATTGGATGAGATTTCTACAAATATCCCTCCAACTCCCAAGTGGCCTCCTCAGGACAAAAGTGCATTACACCTTTTCCTGAGCGACAACTTTGTTCCGAAGTGCTATTTCTCTCCAGTCCAGAATGTGCATGGGTTTCACCTAGAACTCGCCTTCTGGTTCCACCTGCACCAATTTCCAATCAATCATGTGAGTAGGGTCATGAACATACTTTTTCAAAAAGGAAACATGAAATACGTTATGAATTTTTAGATTAGCTGGAAGTGAAAGTTGATATGCTACGGGTCCAATTTGAGCTAGTATCTCGAAGGGCCCACAAAACCTGGGTGCCAACTTGGCACAGTTCCTGAGTTTTAGTGAACTCTTTTGGGATTTGACTTTTAAGTAAACATGATCTCCCACTTGAAACTCCAAGTGTCTTCTTTTATGGTCTTCATAACATTTATGTCTGTCTTGTGCCTCTTTCAAGTTCTGTTGTAACTTTCTTACCATGATTTCCATTTCTTGGAGAATCTCTGGTCCAACCATAAGTCTGTCAACTAGGTTTTCCTAGATAATTGGAGTCGTACACTTTCTATTGTATAGTACCTCGAAGGGGCTCAATTTAGCTGAAGTTTGACACCCATTGTTATATGCAAATTCTACCAAGTGTAGGTAGTCTTCCCACTTACTCGGTTTCATTCTTACGTACATATGGAGCATATCTTCTATGATTTGATTTTCTCATTCAGTCTGTCCATCCATTTGTGTATGATAACTCGTGCTGAAATTCAAATTAGTATTTATCCCTCAAACAATTCTTTCCAAAAGGCAGATGTGAATTTCACGTCTTTATCCAAAATCACCATTTTAGGAATTCCATGCAATCTAAAAATTTCTTTCATAAATATTTTAGAAATGTTTTTTTCTTTAAAAGTAGACTTTATAGGAATAAAGTGTGTACACTTACTGATTTTATCGATTACAACCATAATAGAATCATTATGTTTCTAAGTTTTAGGAAAACCTGTAATAAAGTCCAATGATATGGTCTCCCACTTTCATTCTGGTATTGGTAATAGCCGTAATAGGCTGGTTGGATGTTGGTGTTAGGCCTTTACCTGCTAACACTCTTGGCACCTAGCCAAGTATTCTATTGTTTCTCCCTTCATATTAGGCCAATAAAATAATTTCCTAAGTGTTGTTATCGTTTTCTTATATCTTGGATGACTAGAATACGGTTTCTTATGCACTTCATCCCAATTTTTTATCTTTAATTCTTCTAAATCTAGTATGTAAAGTCTATTCTTGAATCATAATAAGCCAATTTTATTGATACTTAGATCTGGTTTGTTTGATTTTGCTATAGTGTTTTGTAATTTTTCCACTATCTTAGTGTAATTTTCATCGTTAATACCTATCATCCTTATCCTCTGTTCCAAATCACTTTCTGCCCTACTAACTTTTATTTAAAATAACCCGTGGACTCTTCTGCTTAAAGCATCTGCTACCTTATTTTCCTTACCCTTGATATGTCTTACCTCAAAGTCAAATTTGCTCAAGAAGGCTAGCCACCTTGTTTACCTTGCATTAAGATCTGGCTGACTAAACAAATATTTCACACCGCTAATATCTGTCAGTAATAGAAATTTTATGCCCATTATGTAGTGTCACCACATTTTTAAGGTGTGTATTACTGCTGCTAATTCTAATTCATGAGTGATGTAGTTTCTCTCATGCTCCTTTAATTTTTGGGAATCATAACAAATAACGTTTCCTTCTTGAGTTAGGACACCACCTAGTCCTTCTTTACTCACATCAACACAGACGATAAAGTCTTTATCTAGGTCTACTACCTTCAATATGGGTGCGGTTGTCAATAATTCCTTCAACTTGTTAAAACTGTCTGGACACTTCTGTGACCAGTTAAACTTGGTCCCTTTATTTTGTAATGATTTGATAGGGTAGTCTATTTTGGAAAACTCCTCTATAAATCTGCAATAATATCCGGTGATTCCCATGAATGAACGGATATCCGCTACATCCTTAGGTACCGGCCATTACATGATGGATTTTATTTTCTCAGGGTTGACTGCAATGCCTTCTACAGAAATTACATGTCCTATGTATTGTATTTTATTTTGATAAAAATCACACTTATCAAATTCAGCGTACAATTTGTGTTTCCTCAAAGTTTGTAGAACTATTCTTAAGTGTTCTTGATGTTCTTCTTTTGCTTTAGAATAGACTGGAATATCATCGATAAATACCAATACGAATTTGTCCAAGTAATGACTGAGAATACTGTTCATTAGACACATAAACGTGGTTGGTGCATTAGTGAGTCTGAAAGGTATGACTAAGAATTCATAATGTCCATACCTTGTTTGAAAAGTTGTTTTCATTATGTTCTCATATTTTATACTAACTTGATGATAACCACATCGTAAATCCAACTTTTAAAAGATATCGTCCCCACCCACTTGATTGAACAGATCATTTATCCTAGGTAAGGGGTACTTGTTCTTAATAGTCATTTTGTTCAATTGTCTATAATCGATACATAGTCTTAGCATACCATATTTGTTTTTCACAAAGAGGACTAGTGCTCCCCATGGTGAAACACTCAGTTTGATATACTCTTTGTCCAATAATTCTTGCAGTTGTATTTTCAATTCTGTCAATTCTGGTAAACTCATTCGGTAAGGTTATTTAGAGATAGGGGTTGAACCAGGTAGCAGGTCTATGGAGAAGTCTATTTCCCTTCTAGGGGGTAATTTAGATATCTCATCAACAAACATGTCTCTAAATTCACATAGGACAACAAAGTCTTCCAAGTTGGGCTTTTCTTCTTTTTCTAATAGATTCGTTATTTGGATGGTGTAAACTTGACAACCCTTTCTCATGCATTTCTTGAATTACATTGCTATGACTTGTCTAACTAATACTAGTTTTGGTATACCTTGGGCTGTTATAGTAGTGTCATAATCATCTTTATAATTAAGTGTCTTTGTATAAAAATCTAGAACTGCTTTGTTCTTTTCCTACCAATCCATTCCGATAATCATATCATAAGATCCTAGTGGTAGAATGTTTAGATTTTTTCTTATGTTTTTACCATCTAAGATGAAGTCAAAATCAGAAATAAAGTCAACTACTTTCCTTTTAGTTCCCATTGCTAGTTGTACCAGCCATGATTTTGTGTGTTTTACTTTCCTAAGTTTATTTTCCTCTACCATAGCAGGTGTGATACAAATTAACATAGCTCCAGGATCAATTAGAACATAAATTTGAGTCTTATTGATTTTACCTTCGATTTCCACCACAGAGGATTGGTGGTCAGCTTGCCGGCCATCCACGACTACATTTATCCGATGCAGGCTTCTGCCCACATCACCCACCATCAAGGCTTCCTCCAATTTATGAACAACTATTATGTTTGTTGTGTTTAAACATGGACAATTCCTCCTTAGATAAGGTTCTCCACATTCCTAGCACTTCAGTGGTTAACGAGAATTTTCCCCAAACTTCTTTGTTCCCATATTTACCAGTTTACTGCTGCCTTCCATACTTGGATTATTGGAGTGAAAATCCTTTCTAGGAAAGTTTTTTGCTGCATTCCGATAAGGGGCTGGTTGGAATCCCTTCTTCCATTGGTTCATTCGGTCTTGTTTCTTATCCTTCCAAGCTTTGGGAAACTCTGCCCACTATTTGTACTGGTCGTTTCACATTCATGCTTTCCTGAATACTTCACTGAAGGACTTGGGGTTGTCAAACTCAATTCTGTCCCTGTAAGACTGTGGTAAACATCTTAGCAACTGCTATATTTTTGCCTTGTCCTCTTGGATATATGATATGAAACTTAGTAATTCCAAGAATTTGTTTATAAGATCCGCCATCGTCATTTGACCAAGTCATAACTCATAAAATTCTTTTGTTTTCCTCTCATAGTAGATTTTAGACAGGTATTGTTTCTTGAAATATAATTTCTTAAAGTTAGACCATTCCATCTATTTCTCTTTTAATCTCTTATCCAATTTCAGATCTTGCCACTAGATGCCAGCTTTTCCTTTCAGATTGTAAATGGCCATTCTGACCTTCATATTGCTGGAATAGTTGTATATCTGGAAATAGTTTTTGATGTCTAATAACCATGCTTCAACTTCCTCCCCTGTTCTGGATCCTCCATCAAAAGTAGTTGGTTTAATTTTCTTAAATTCTCCTTTAATGTGGTCTACTTGTTTTCTTTTTCTGTCTAATTTTGTTTTGTCCTTAGCTGAAGGTGTACCTTCAGACAAACTGTCCCCTTTTTCTGCTTCTAGACCAAAATTCTTGGAGGCCCTTTTGCTCACCTCTTCTTCATTGTTATTGTCCTTTGGGATTTTCTTTGTCACTATACTACACAACAAGGCTTCATTTATTTCTTGTTGTTCCTACTGAGCTTTCTTCAGTTTCTCATTGTTGGCTTTGAAAACTTGCAGATCAACAATGAGATTCCTCATTGTTTCCAAAAATTCAGTAGGTGAGCTTTCGTCACTATTCTGTCTCTGATTTTCAGTATGTCTTTTTCAGGATTCCCATAGAGTCTGGTTTCCCCGTCATCCTGTGCTACCATGATTAACACAAAACAGAAAAAGGTTTTCTATTTGCAACAGTAAAGGTTTATTAGTTTTACATAAACAAAATTATATGCTAAGTAAATCAGATGGCCCTATTCAAGGTCCAAGTGTTGAAACCTTTGGCCTTGATACCATATGTAATGAACCTCAAATTTACCATAAAAAAAAATTCTTTATATAATTACTTGGTAGAAGACGGGGATCTCTAAGTTATAAAAACTCGGTCATCAAACCCTGTTATAAAACTTGTTATAAAATATGTTATAAATTTCGTAAATTCTACTTACACAAGATATTCTAATTATATCATCTTGACTTACTTCGATTAGAAAGGTTGCAAGGGTAAAGCCCCAAGGATTTAACAAATCCCCTTTTGTCTTCAATCTATTTACCTATATGCGTATATGACTATGTAAGTAATGGGTAGTCTCATAAGCCATACTACAACTCACCTTTTAACATAAGGCCTCCATGTTCGTGCACAAGTCCACCTGATTATTTTAACCCTAGGAGACTTTAGTTAGTTTCCATTCATAATAGCCATGGGGTTGGGTTTTAATACTAGGTGACTAGCATAACTACCAAGTCTTAGTCATTTAATGGTTCTTAGAACTGGTATGTTGATTGTAATGAAGACTCTAATCCAAACACCAGTGGAAATTCCACAACAAGGATCAAACTACTAACTCAAACTATCATCTTGACTTACTTCGATTAGAAAGGTTGCAAGGGTAAAGCCCCAAGGATTTAACAAATCCCCTTTTGTCTTCAATCTATTTACCTATATGCGTATATGACTATGTAAGTAATGGGTAGTCTCATAAGCCATACTACAACTCACCTTTTAACATAAGGCCTCCATGTTCGTGCACAAGTCCACCTGATTATTTTAACCCTAGGAGACTTTAGTTAGTTTCCATTCATAATAGCCATGGGGTTGGGTTTTAATACTAGGTGACTAGCATAACTACCAAGTCTTAGTCATTTAATGGTTCTTAGAACTGGTATGTTGATTGTAATGAAGACTCTAATCCAAACACCAGTGGAAATTCCACAACAAGGATCAAACTACTAACTCAAACTAACATAGGGGTGTGAATGGGATTTAATTTCCTGTCAGGTCATGAAGGTGTCAATTAACAACATTCTTTAAGTGGAAGGGATAATCTACTGTCAAGGTAGTCAAGGCTTTGTAACCCTCATTAATGGTAGTCCTGCATGTTAGAATGTATTCACCTGGCTTTACACCCAAAGTGTCACACCGACTCTTCCATTGTCACATGGATAACCCATCCTCCACACTCTCCACATTTACTTTAAGACGCCAAGGCATCACTTAGGGTTAGAGTAGGTTCACAATTTGTCATTGTTGAGTTCTACGAAGAGGCTTTGTGTATCATATTTTCAGAGGCGAAGACTGTTTCCATGGCAGCCGCTCCATTGTTGTAACAAAGGGCGTGGTCTGAACCCCTGGTAAGTTATTTCTTAAACATAATACCATGGTTTATTAAATAAGGTGGTACACTTTTTGGAAAGTGTTAAGTATCAATTTTGTCATTCTGTAATCACCATCATGTCTTTTTCATTCCTATTGAGTTCTCCTTTTCGTTTAACTTCTCTGTATTACTTTCAGAGTCATCCTTAAACCTGGAGAAGTGATTTTTCTTGAGGTTGTCAATGTTTCTCCTCTAGTTAAGGAGAGGAAGTATTAGCCTCATTTACTTATGTTTGGGATCTAGGTTTTTGTAAATGCCTTGTCGTAAGACAGGGTTCATAGATGAATATTTGTGAGTCTGGGAGGAATAAACCTATTGTGTGATTGTTTTTCTTGACTAGTACAGGGGAGACCCTACCTCCATAATGTCAAACCGACTTAACTGAGCCTTCACCTGCGTTTCTCTTTCTTTATATCTAAAACCTTTCAAAGAAGTATGCTCCACAAAATTTGGTCGGAGCATCTCTGCATTATTTGTTGACTTATACAATTCTGTGTAGTTTGGTGTTCGGGTAGACTAGGCTCAACCAGTTAGGTGTA
>JASDQU010224012.1:10165-21203 GCA_032191745.1 Picea mariana | reverse complement strand
CCACAGTCTGATTTCTCCCGAGCTTGCACTTGAAGAATGCTTGGCATAACTCCCCTGCTCCTCTGCAAGATCTGACAGCCCTCAGGACTTCACAAATTCTCCATAGATAATTCCGACCATCCAATTCCTCCTTGAGGACTCCTGCGAAATGGAACAGGTATTCTTTCATGAAACTTGTCCACCTGCAAACAATGTCGCTGCGCCTTCTTCCAACACTTCAAGGCACTAGCCCTCTTGAGCTTCTCTTCGACAACTTCAAATACTCTATCCCTCTTGAGCTTTCTCCACAATTCGAGTCTTCAAGAAGACTCCTACATGCACTCCTTGTGGCAACCCTTCAATACTTCCAAGTATTGAATTCTTCGACTCTGCGCACTTCCATGCGACAGTAGTCTTTCAACAATTCCCTCAGGTTGCAACCCCTGAGACTCTACTCGGCCTGCGCACACTTTGCATGGCTACTGTACTCAACTTTCACTTCTGCGAGAATGAGAACAATGTTATCCCTCCTGAGCTTTCAGAGATTGAAACTCTGAACCCGTCAACGCACTCCTTGYGGACGATTTTGCTACACTCCATGCAGGAAAACTCTTGCTCAGACAGAGAAACAATTGAAACTCATTCCTTACTCTCTCAGACTTCGAATGCTTAACATGAAATCATACATACATYGCATAAAAKMAAATGTATAAAAGAAAGAGTAAAACAATCATGAGCATAACATTCAATCATGCATACACAGAAAGTATTTGAACACCATGAGTCTGAGTCAAAGCTTCATATATTAATCTTAGAAATTCTATACATGGGTTCTTCTACACAGCTCTCTGCTTCTTCTTCTCTATGCTCTATGCTCTTCTCATAATAATGTTACAACTATACAATGAGGGTGTCTATATCCCATTTCCCTCCTCGCTCTAAAATGTCAAATCTAGAACTTTAAAGCTACCTACCTACATTTATTAACATAAATGCCTCTTAATCCTTCAGACAAGATTGGGACACTCAAGGTATGATTAAAATCTACAAGTGCGCCTCCACTTAATTAATTTATTTAATACCCGCACATTTATTTCAAAACATTCCAAAACACTCTTGCCAACATGTTGAAATGTGTTGGCGCTTATCCCAGCTATCTTCTGCCTCCGTACGTGCTTTCTACCCGTGATGCTCCTACATCAAAATATTCTTTAGCTGTCTATGAAGGGGCTGGTCCCTTATTGATACAAACCTTTCCAAGTCAAGGGTGTGACTGTAGCCATCCATAAGCTCTATCATCTTGGATCTGTCAGACATGGCTTCCTTTTTCAATTGATCCATCTCCTTTCTTGCATCCCTAAGTTGCCTGATAAGTCTTTTGAAAGTATGACTGTCGGGAGGAGCAGTGACATGGATAGTCACAATAGGATTTTTTTTAGTCTCCTCTTCCACTTGCATGGGAAGTGTCTTGTCTACCTCATCAGGTTTCTTGGTGGATTTTCTTCCTCTGCATAGGGGTTTCTTCTTTTCTTTCCACAGAATTTTCAAAGTCTTTCATAGAGGTTTCATATTTCCTCTCCAAAGGTCTTTTAGTACCTTTACCCTTCCCTTTCTATACAGGGGCTTCTTGTTTCTCTTCCAATGGCTTTTCAATGCCTTTACCCTTCTTCTTTTGAATAGGGGTTTTTGGTAAAGATTGCTCTTTGAAAACCTCCTTAGGAATTGATGACCTTGTGAAAGTATTTTACCCTTTATTATGACTGTTGGAGGAGAAGAGGGGAAGAGTTTCTTCTTCCCTTTTTTGGATGTAGCTTTGGTAGAATAAGGAGCCTTTTCTAACCCTGGTGGAGAAGGTGGTGAAAAATATCTTTGTGGGGAAGGACAAGCTTCCTCCTCAATTCTTGTGACCTGCTTGTTGACCTCTGAAACTTGAACATGGGCTCTTCCTTTTCTCTTCCTACTAGTTCCTACTTTAGTAGAACTAGTGAGTGATAAAGGAATTGCCTCCTATGATTAAGGAGTTGATACTAGATCCAACTTGAAATGAGAAGTAACATAAAAATGCTCCCATGAAATCTCTTTCTTACCCAGTTCCTCATAGACTAGCATTTTGATCAATCCAGAGTGGAAAAGGCTAGAATCCACATCCTTAGATTCGGCTTGAATCCTATCTTACATCTTACCTATGCTCCTTAACAGGTAATACGGAATATTTATCTCAACCTTACTAGTAAAATGTAGCAAAAGCCTTATATGGTACTGGTACAATGTGTTAAATCTCCCTTCACATGTAAAATATCTCTGTCTGATCTTCAGTATTTTGTCAAACTCTTCAATCAATTGACTCCTTGGCATACTTTTAGACAAATCATTGGCTTGATATTCAGTTTTAAAGAGATCTATAACATAGGCTGAACTCAAAGCCATGGCATTGAACCACTTTTCACATGAAATGGGGATTCTTGTTGCAGCTGAGATAGAGGATTCAGTCACCTCAAATTCCAAATCCCTAACCTTGGTTTTTCTGCCATCAAAATGTAATGAAAACTTTCTTTCTACCTCTGGATGGCCTCGGTACATATTTTGTTAGAAAGAGAGGCACCCCACTCTTTGAAAGATCTCTCTTGCCATGGGCTCTGTATATAAATTATGCATGTCCACAGGTTCTGTCCTAACCACGTTGCCACCTTTGTGTGTCTTTCTCGATTGAGGAGTCTCCATGGATTCGATTGAGAGCCTTCAAAGTCTTATGGGATAGTAATAACCAGGAAGGCTTTAAATTGGGCTTTAAATGTACAAGGCCAACCATTTAAAACAGACTGGTGCTAATAATCTAAGCTTGATTGTGGGAACTACACCCTTAGACTTGTACAGGTATTTGAGAGTGTAGACAGTGAGGGGGTAATCCAAAATTTTCTCTTTGAAACTGAGTAAAAACGCTTAACTCCAATATGAAAGGAAGCAGGGGAGACAGAGAGGGTTTAAGCAACGCCTCCGAGTAGCGCAACACATACGTAGAGGATAGGCTATTTAAGAGCTTACAATTTCAATGGCTAAGGAAGACAACAGTAATCAGACCTAGATACAAGGAATAAAGTTTATAGGTCTGAACAAGATAGAAGACAAGGCTATCATGCAAAGATGAGTCCCTTACAACTGTGCAAGCTAATCGAAAAACCAAAACCTGAGCTTAAATTTCTTGTGAAAAATAATATGGAGAGGAAGCAACATGGGATACCTGTGGAGTAGATACCTATTGGAATCTTCAATTATATCTTAGGATGAAATTTTGAAAACTTCAACCCTTGAATCTACTTCAGCCTCAAATTTGGTTTCCTTACTGTCACCTGATTAGAACTTGTGAATTTTCGCAACACATCACTGTTGAGTTTTTCAAAATTATAAACCATTACTAGGGCTCATAAATGCAAGATATTGAATGCATATTTAACCAACTCCTGGCATTGAAAATAAGGAACATGACATCATTTGTGGTAATCATGACTCGTGGTGGAAGTATAATGAACAAGAAAGGCGCTACAGAACTACTTGATGAGTGGGTAGTGCTCCAATTAAAATTGTGATTGGACATTAAAGAAAGGACAATGAGGCATGCCTACGAGGTCATGAGTGAGGAGAAAGGCGTGTCACATCAATCTAGTCATGGGAGGGATTGACCTAGGGACAAGTCATGAAGGGGACCAAAAAATAAGTCATGAGCTAAAATGGTTCTAAGACCAAAAATCATTTTGAGGATCAAACTAGAGCTATGAATCAAAACTTTAATCATCTAAGGGGTCCTACCAAACATAAAATTTAGAGGGATGAAACTTTAAAAAATTTAAAATCTAAGGCTTAAAAAAGGATAAAAACAAACTAAATGACCCAAGGAAATTTAGTGTGATAACATTGGCTCCACAGGGGATGGCATGCCCCCTGCGGTCTTTCAAGAATGAGTAGATTTAGTGCCTTATCGTAGGGCTATGGGGTCAGTTATTGAAAAAAAATAAAAGTAAAATGATATTTACAATGACATGAAGAGCCACTCAAGGCTCAAGCAAAGTAATTTTTCAGGAAATGCCCATTGACAGGGCCACCAAAAACCTCTTCATTCTCCATATTTTGTAACTTGAAAGTGCTATTAGAGAATACCTCAGATATTTTGAAAGGACCGATCCATAAAGATTCAAATTTACCATGCTTGCCTTTATCTTGCTTCAGTGCATCCCACTTGAGCACCATATCGCCCAATTGAAAATCCTCTTTGTTCACATTTTTGTCGAAATCCTACTTGATCTTCAGTTGATGGTCATATGCTTTGTCTACAAGCTGCTCCAGGGTCTGCTGGACTTTAACCAGCTATTGAATCCTTCTGATCATATGATCAGGTTCCCCTTGATAATCTTGGAAGAATTTTTCCATGGTTAAGGAAAGCTGAGAAGGAAAAATGGCTTCAACTTCATACACCAGCTAGAAAGGGGAAAGTCCTAGGGACCTTTTTACCATCACTCTGTCAACCCATAGAGAAAATTTGATTTTTGATTCCCATGCCCTTTTGTTATCTTGTAACAAATTTTTAATGATCTTTATAATTCTTTTGTTCGAGGATTCTGCAAGCTTGTTTCCCCGAGGATAGTAAGGGGTAGAATGAATCAAAGTGATCCAAAACTATTCACAGAACTGAATCAATGGTTCAGCCTTGAAAGATGTATCATTATCAGTGATGATTATGTCAGGACACCCAAACCTTTCCATAATGGCTTCAAGAAAACCAATGATCACTTTGTGGGAAGCATTCCTAGTAGGAATAACTTCAGTCCATTTAGTAAAGTAATCTATAGCAGTCAATATCCATCTATGTTGACCACTAAAAGCGGGATGAATTTCCCCAATAAAATCCAGGCCCACTGCTGGAAGGGTCCTAAAGCTGCCACAGGCTTTAATGGAAAAGACTTAAGTTGCTACTTTCCATATAACTTCTGACACTTAGCACAGGATTTTATCTTATCACAAACATCAGTGAACAAACTGGGCCAAAAGTACCCATCCCTGAGGATCTTCTATGTTGTGGTTCTCCAATAATGATGCCCCCCACATAAACTGTCATGGAAATCATACATAATCTTTTGGGCCTCTTGGGGGTCTAGGCATCTCAAAAGCACTCCTAGTGGATCCTTCCAATACAAAACTTGATCAACAAGGTAGTATTTTATTGATTTGAGTTTTAAGGCTCTCACCTTGCTCTTTTCCATACCACTTGGAGGCTGTAAATTTTGCAGAAAAAATGTAATGTCCTTATACCAGCTGTAATTCGCCAGTGCAGAGATGATTTGATAACTTCTATCAGTTATTTCAGCCTACTAATTTTCTGAACATGAGTGGATGAAATTCACCCCCAATGTTGAGAAATTTGATTCAGCCAAAATCTTGGCTAAACCCTGGCCTTTAACCAATTTGGTAGGATTAATCTCCAGATCAAATTCAAGTAATTTAGCAATCCACTTGCTCCTTTTTTCATCTATATCAGGCTGAATAAGAATTTCTTTTACAACAGTTGATGGGACATAAGCAATAACTCTTGAATGTAGGACATAAACTCTGAAGGAATTAAGAGATCTAACCAATGCATAGGATTTCTTATCCATGATGTCAAATTTTAATTCATCATCTCTCAATGCCCTGTTGAAAAAGGCAATGGGTTGTTCTAAGCCTTCAACGTTCTTCTGCAATAGGACTGCTGCTACTGTATCAAAAAAGGCAAAACAAAAAATAAGAAAGTCCTTGGAGTAGTCCGGGCTAACAAGAACCAAGGATTCAGTCAATGATTTCTTTATCTGAACAAAAGAATCATGAGACTCAATAGTCCATTTGATTTCACTACCCTTCCTAAGCATGGTTGTGATATGCTTAACCATCTCAGCAAAATTTGACACAAATCTTCTCAAAAAAATATTTTTTCCCAGAAAAGATTGAACCTCTTTTTTGGATCTAGGAAGTGACAATGTTTGTATATCTTCAACACTACTGGAATCAATCCTTACCCCTTCAGCTGACATGATATGTCCCAATAATTTTCCTTCCCTCATGGAAAACAATGATTTTTTCAGATTCAAGGAGAGGCCAAATTTTCTGCATTTCAAGAAAAATGTTCTTAAGTGATCACAGTGTTCTTTATCAGACTGAGACTACACTGCTATGTCATCTAAATAGATAACAACAAACTTATCCTTCTCCCCAATAAATGCTATGTCCATAGCTCGTTGAAAAGTTTCCCCTACGTTCATCAAACCAAAGAGCATCTTGGCATACACAAATGTACCCCAAGGAGTGGTAAAGGTTGTCTTCTCCCTGTCTTCTGGAAAAACAGAGACCTGATTGTATATGGAAAATCCACCAACCATAGACATACTAGGTGTTGCTGTCACCTTCTGTAATATGTGCTCCATCTTGGGTAAAGGGTAATTATCTTTTTTGAGCTTTTGTTCAGATTTCATAAATCAACGCAAACTTTGTTTTCTCCATTATTTTTTCTTACTGGGACCAAATTGGCCACCCATTTGGACTACCTTAAAGGAATCATAATTTTTTCATTTAAAATTTTTTTTACCACTTTCTCCATGACAGACAACAACATAGGATTGATTTTCCTCAACCTTTGCCTGAAGGGTTTGGTGTCTTCTTTTAATGGAATTATGTGCTCTATAATGCTTGTGTCATAAGTTCCGATATCTTCATAAGTCCAAGCAAATACATCAGAAAATTCCTTCAACACCTTAGTATATTCCGCCCTCTGCTCTTCTGATAGTCTGCTTGACAATTTGACGTATTTCAGATTCTTTTTAGTGCCCAAATTGCACTCATTTATATCAACATCATCAATAGAAACGTTCCCTTTCACTACCACATCATTCACATCAAATAATGTTTCCAAAGGAACTAGTCCTTTTGGAATATGATTGCTAGGTAGCTGCACAATATGATGATTAACAATTTTATTGAGGAAAACATCAGCATGAGGAGCAATTTCTAAATCATGATCCTGATCAATGTGTAATGCAGAAAACTCATCAATAGTCTCGAGGAAATTTTTAAGTTCTAAATCACCTTCTAACACCTTCCAATATTTTACATTGTTCGATATAGAAGGCCTGTACTTGACTTCTACATCATACTTGATCTTGGGTGGTATAGGAATTCTGAAATTTGTTTTTGATACAACCAAAGAATCATTCATGGTATTCTCTTCTCTAGGAATGAATGATATGTTAAAAGTAGAGAAAAAACTGTCCACCAAATCCCACACTTCATTTATGTAAGATCTAAGCCTAGGGTGCTTTGTTTGATAAAGATTTTTAATCTGATGAACTATCAATTCAGCATCCCCAAATACTGATAGCTCTTCTATCCCCATGTCTTTATCTTCTCTCAACCCCAAGACAAGAGCATCATACTCTACCACATTATTAGTAGTCTCAAATTCTAGTTTATATGACAAAGATATATTTTCTTGAGTTGGTGAGACAAAGATCACCCCAACACCAACACCTTCCTTGGAAGAGGCTCCATCAAAGAACATCTTCTAGACATAAGTGGTTACAAAATCCTCCTCAGAAAAGGTAATGGACTGTTTTTTGATTTATAGAGGGGCTTCAGGAGCATCAATGAGCTGCAAAATTCTAGATCCCAGATCTGTATCAAAAGAAAAAACATGGTGATTTGTGGAGCTTGCTTCATTACTAATGATGTAATCCAATTGAGCTTCCTTGTAAAGTCTTCTATGCTCTCCCCCCAAAATGAGAATAGTAGCATACAGGATATCCATATGCAAGGTTCCCCCAAGTATTTTTATCTAGGATCTTGACAAGAGCATGCCAAAATTGGGGGGAACATCAACAACTATGATATCCATAAGTATAATCTTCATGGGCAACTGAAATAAGGTCACCACCATATCCTTAATGAATCCAAGTCAATTGACTTTTATGGAGTCAAAAGAATATAAGTCATGATAAGTCTTTGTGATTTCTAACCCAAGTTCATCCATAACAGATTTTGGCATAAGATTGTGGGATGCCCTTGAATCCATGAGACAATTGTGTAGCACATTATCATGTATATTCAGTGAAGTATAGAAAGGTGGGGATGAATCATCTATGTCTTCTATCAAAGGACCTAAAATCACTGGTAGTTTTTCATCTTGCAGCTTTATTGAATCAACGTAATTTGGAGATGATTCAGGCTGTAGCATTTTGGATAAATATTTTTTAAATTCCTCATTTTTTATCAATTCCAAAAAAGGTACAAGGATCTTTATTTTCTGGATCTCATCCTCAAAACTGAAGGAAGAAGAAGGTTTCAAGATTTCTTTGGTTTTAGGGAAAGTATTTCTTATTAGAACTTGTGGGCTTTGAGAGTCTTTTTCCTTACTGCTCACTATCACAACCTTGGCATTATCTTCTTTTTGAGCAGGCTGATTAGGGGCATCGGTTTTTTCTTCATTCTTCTTAGATCTCAACTTATATCTACTAGCATTTTCTTTTTCTTTATCTCTCTTAATTAACTCATTAATTTGAATATCCATTAAAGTTTTCTCATAAGAGGATTGATTCAAGTGCAGGGATGGGGATGTGTCACCTAAGTAGTGAATATCAGGATCAACTTCTACCTCCCCTTCTTCTTCATCAACAACCAAATTATTTTGCAAAAGAGCTTGTACCCTCTGATTATCTCTCTCTCTCTGTTTATGGGATCTCTGGGAAAGATATGGGGAGCATTATTTGGTCTCTTGTAGTTACCTCTATTATTAGTGTTTTGATCATTTCTATATGTCTATTTCCCTTTTGATTTTAACTTCTCAATCTCAATGGAAAGAGATTTTACTAATTTGGTCAGCTCTTCTACTTGAGAATGGACAACAGAGGAATCAAAATTTGAAGCTTCAACTCTATTTTTTTATCCTATCCCTATCAGATTTACCCCTAAGCTTATCTGATGCTACTATATTGGATTCTACCTCTAAGGAAACATCTTGCATATGAACTAAGGAAGGTGACCTTCTTTCTCTCAACAGGAGGCAGAAATCGACGTCAAAGGCGCTGGCATAAGTGATTTTTGTAGAGGTTTCAGTGGGTTTTATCTCATCAGGGATCTTGTTGTACATTTTGTTAAATCTTTTAGAAAAGTCAGAGACAGACTCTCCCTCTTTCCTTTTTAAGAATCTGAATTCGGTGATGTAGTACAAAAAGTCCTTTTTGTCCCCCCAATGCCTCAAGAAGGCTTCATGCAATTATTCAATACCAGTAATGGATCCAAGGGCCAGACCCCTAAACCACTTCCTAGCCTCACCAAAAAGGATTTGGACAAAAAACCTCATCCACACATCCTCATTTTCAATATTTTGGTTATCTTCATAGTTATAGAAAGGTTCCTCAGTTGTTATATCTTCTTCTCCCATGAATCTGGGCATGTATTTCAAGTAGTCTCCAGGAGGGAAATCATTCATTGGCTGAGCTAGGACTAGAGGAGTGTATCTTGGAGCCGCTATGGCATCCATCCTATTTGCAGGGGGGTTAAAAACTACCATTTGATTTTGAACTCTTGGTGAACAAGGAGGAGAAGAAAACTTAACTATGTGAAAATTAGGATAAGAATAAAAGTATGAAGGAGTGGTTTCAGTTTTCACAATAGAGGGCTGAGTCTTGGAAGAAGATGGTAGGGTCTGAAAAGGGGATGAAGTTTTCACTTCTTTGGCAATAAAAGTTTTAACAGAAAGAGGTGTATCAAAGCCTAAAGTAGGGAAATGTTAAGCCCTAATATTGGCTCATTACCCCTTAATTGGGGCATATTATATTAGTAATGTTATTTTATTTATGTCGGCTTTAGGCCATTAGTTGTAATTATACCTCCTAGTCTCCTATATATACCAATGAGACATTTTCATTTTGAATCATCTCGTACTTGAACATTTAAGTGGAGTAAAAGGAGGTTTCCCCCTAGAAAAGGCTTATTATCTGAAATTATCTCTTTTTCAATGCGTTGGGTACTTTTTCTGAGGTTTTTCTATGCTATATTGGTATTTGGTTCTTAACATATGGTATCAGAGCTCAAGGTCTTGGGGTTTCGCTACTACATATGAGACACCTTGGAATTTTCACTATAAATTGTTTTCTACAATGTTTCAAAAGAAACGGCTTGGAGGATATTTAGTAGACAGATCAAGGTACATTGGGTTCAAAATTAATCTCCTGAAGCCTTATAATTTCTGAGATAGAGCCTGTACAAGACAGGATTCTAGAATCATCCTGAAATGAGTCATTGTGGTATTTTCGTTATAAAAAAAAATTTGTAATGTTTCAGACCCTAAACTTTGGAGGATATTTACAGAAATTAGTAAGGTATCTGTGGTAAAATTTTTATCTTCTGTGTCATCTTAAATTTGTAGATACACCCTATGTAAGATAGGGTATCTAACTAGTCCTATTAACTAGTCTCAAGAAGGTGTTCCAGGTAAAACAATCATAACGTCTTCCTAGAGTATCCAAATTGAGCGGGACTAGTTTCATTGGATCATGGACAGTCTGTAGTATTTCTGGTGTGATTTTTATAATTTTATATCAATTATTTTGTGTGGGGCACGCTATACAAGTGAGATCTCCTGGAAAGGACAAAAATCAGCAAGTTTTGGGGAAGTTACCGTAAATTCCACTGGGCACATCCAATTTTGATCAGACCTATGGCATTGCAGAGAAGATATATCATAGAACTACATAAAATAAATTTTCATACCCAGAAGGGCTGAAACTTGGGAGATACAACAGAAGAAATATTGTCTAGAAGAACCACCTCAAAATCAAGGTTCAAAAGTGATACTTGGCCAACATTCCACCAAAAAAGGGAACTTCTACACCAACTAAGCCTCCATAAAATCCTACTTGGACTCTTGATGAAGGTGAAGAAATGCGTAGGGACATAAATGAACTACAAAAGAATATGGATTCAATGGAAGCTAAGTTGGATACTAAGATGGATTCAATAGAAGCTAAGTTGGATACTAAGATGG
>JASDQU010224012.1:0-10065 GCA_032191745.1 Picea mariana | reverse complement strand
AGAGCATAGAGCATAGAGAAGAAGAAGCAGAGAGCTGTGTAGAAGAACCCATGTATAGAATTTCTAAGATTAATATATGAAGCTTTGACTCAGACTCATGGTGTTCAAATACTTTCTGTGTATGCATGATTGAATGTTATGCTCATGATTGTTTTACTCTTTCTTTTATACATTTTCTTTTATGCGATGTATGTATGATTTCATGTTAAGCATTCGAAGTCTGAGAGAGTAAGGAATGAGTTTCAATTGTTTCTCTGTCTGAGCAAGAGTTTTCCTGCATGGAGTGTAGCAAAATCGTCCGCAAGGAGTGCGTTGACGGGTTCAGAGTTTCAATCTCTGAAAGCTCAGGAGGGATAACATTGTTCTCATTCTCGCAGAAGTGAAAGTTGAGTACAGGAGCCATGCAAAGTGTGCGCAGGCCGAGTAGAGTCTCAGGGGTTGCAACCTGAGGGAATTGTTGAAAGACTACTGTCGCATGGAAGTGCGCAGAGTCGAAGAATTCAATACTTGGAAGTATTGAAGGGTTGCCACAAGGAGTGCATGTAGGAGTCTTCTTGAAGACTCTAATTGTGGAGAAATCTCAAGAGGGATAGAGTATTTGAAGTTGTCGAAGAGAAGCTCAAGAGGGCTAGTGCCTTGAAGTGTTGGAAGAAGGCGCAGCGACATTGTTTGCAGGTGGACAAGTTTCATGAAAGAATACCTGTTCCATTTCGCAGGAGTCCTAAAGGAGGAATTGGACGGTCGGAATTATCTATGGAGAATTTGTGAAGTCCTGAGGGCTGTCAGATCTTGTAGAGGAGCAGGGGAGTTATGCCAAGCATTCTTCAAGTGCAAGCTTAGGAGAAATCAGACTATGGGATCCAAGTCGTCAAGGACCGTTGGATGACTCGTGTAATCTCATTTTGTGGATTTGTGAGTTGAAGGGTCAAAAACCTTGCATCAAGATTCATGAGGTCGCAAAGTACGAAGTCCCAAAGGGGCGAAAAGATTTGTGTGGGGCCAACTATTGATGAAGTGTGTCGGAATTCGACATTTCAGCATTTCGGAGGACAGGAGGTTGAGACTTCTATCCCAAGATCCCCGAAATCGCGAGACGTAATATAAGTATGGGGAAAGGGCACCATCAACCATTTCGGCAAATTGGTATTTTGGGGTTCGACAGTTGGAGAGTCGAGAGACTCAGAAGGAGAAGTTGCGAAGTCGTGAGTTGCGACAGAGAGCAGCAAGGAGTTCGGGATCTCGACACTTCAGGTGTCAGGATACAAAGGAGGCATCGCTTGGGGTGCGAAGCCACAAAGTGAGAAGTTGAGCACGAGGGACAGGTGGCAGAACCACATTGTGGGTCTGTGTGATAGACAGGCAGACATGCGTCATATAGTGGAAGGAGTCAACACTCCGTTGACTTCTCGCATCTTGAGAATTCGAGAGATAAGAGCACGTGAGCTTGGCACTACAACTCGTGAAGTGGCGAGTAGCGAGGGGTGCTAGTGATAAGCCTAGCCGGTGGTCACGTACAGAGGGAGGGCACTGACATAAGGGAGCCATACCTGTATTGGCATTTTGGGTATCGTGAATTTGGGAAGAAAGAGTCGGGAGTTTTGACTCTCGAACTCGCAAGATTTCGAGTTGCGACAAGTGCCTTTGGAATCAGGCCTTGGCCATAGCGCTGTGGTTGCTTGGGGAGGAAGGAGCTCGCACCTAGTGCTGTTCGCACAGGGGAGCTTTCGAAGGACCTGTGGATCGATTGGAAGGAGATTCCAGCAGGGAATCGAAAGAGCTGATCCGGTTCGAAGGAAACAAAGAACGATCTTGTGAGCGGACTTCAGCCTGAGGGTCAGAAAGATCTGCTTCATATTTACAGACAGAACAAAGGCTTTCAGTCTAAGAAGAGGAAGATAAAGGTAGAGCTACATCACTTTCAAGATGAGGTAACCCAAAGATATTTACAGGTATTGGTTGAAGTTTCCATTGAGAATGAAAAAAAAACAGTTAAGGAGAGCATAGACACACTGAAAAAGACTGTCATTGATAAGAATAAGAAGTCTATTGTGACAAATGAAGATCCTCTTTCTACCAAAAAGAGTGTGAGGTTAAGTGTCAAGGTGAAAAAATAGTTGGTGAAAGGTAAGCCAGATTTTTTAGGATGGTTCCTTATTGTGAGGGTTAACTAATATTCAAATATTAGCTCTACCATCTATATAGGCTTCTAAGCATTTAACAATCAAAGTTTTGGGTTTTTTCTAAGTGCTAACTCCCTCAGTGGTAAAATGCACTACCTACTGTACTACCAATACACCTAAGTACAATGGGTTTGACAATATGAAAGACAACCAATTTCTCTGCACATGTTCAAGATTGAAGGCATTGTGTTTTTGAGAATGCTACCTAAACCTTCACACAAACACAACATAAGTGGCACTACCTAATATATG
Source organism: Picea mariana (assembly GCA_032191745.1). NCBI lineage: Eukaryota > Viridiplantae > Streptophyta > Pinopsida > Pinales > Pinaceae > Picea > Picea mariana. Next base: position 7,633 of record JASDQU010224012.1, on the reverse strand, counting down.
GCAGAGAATGAACATGTAGACAGACGCATCACAGTGGCACTACGTAAAGGCACTACCTAATCTTTCACAGAGAACAAATATTTGCACACATACGCAACATAGTGGTGCTACCTAAATGCACTACATTTTTTACTTTTCCAGTTGTGAAATATGCTACTCAGGCTGCTACCTAAAAAAAGCTACCAGAAAACACCAGGGATCCAAGAAGGATAGGCCAATATATTTTTGGATGGATGATGATGGAGAAAATTGCAGAATCAACAACTAGCATTATGAGGACAACTAGATGCTCCTAAAATACACATGGAAAAAAAGGAGTTGCGCGGCAAAAGAGAATCAAATCATTTTGAAGCTTGGTTGGATTAGTCACCAACATTTTCCTATTTTATAGCATAGGTTGTTAAATAAGTTGTTAGATCAAATAAATGTTTAGATATTTTCAAGGGAAGAAGGCCAACTCATACCTCTAGTTGTTTCCTCCCTTTTGTTATAAATAGATAGATCAATTTCTTTAGCAGGTTCAGATGGTTGAGAAAGGCTCCCTTGGACTGTAATATTTTGATGAAGTGACTGTGATATAGCTATGTACTGGACTTAAGACATTTTGGCTAATAGAAATCAACTTCTCTTTCATATTTTTTTCTTTTGATGCTAAATGTTCATGCTTTGAATGATTCACATGAATAATTGTGGTGATGTTATGGTGGATGTTTGATCATTATATTATCATGATGTTTATTTATCTTCCTCAGTTTCTGAGTTCAAGAAGATCTTGTGTTAAGAAACTTTCTTCCTTAGGATTTTGTAGACCTGATGTTTGCAGTAGCCCCTACATTCCTCTTATTCAAGTCTTCCCTCTATTCATACTTACTCCCAAATTACTGATTCAAGTTAGCCAAGACCTTGATTGTTGGTGCATGCTAGCCCTGTTTTCTGAGTTGGAACATTATCATTTCGAGTCTCTTTCCATTTGAACCTTTAAAACACTCTTACATTCATATATAACCTGATGGGTATTGGGCTTGCCTTCCATGTAATCTGAAGGTGATTCCTAGTGCTAACAAAGAGAATCTATGCTTTCATTCAAAATGAACCTTATAAGTCCAAGGAAATTATATCCATAGAAGATAACAAGATTCCTAAGGGCTTGACTCCTCTAGAGAGTTCATTTTCATCGAGTGATGTAGGAAATAAAGAGAAACATAAATAAGAGGAGTAAAAAAGGAAGGTGGGTGAAACCATCTCCTTGCACATCATGACAACCTAGTCTCCAAAGAATGTTAAAATAGGTGCCCAATGTTCTGATGAAGAGAAAATGAAGTTTACCAAGTTGCTTGGTGAATTTCAAGATGTTCTTTCTTGGTATTATCAGGATCTATGTGGTTTTGATCCTTCTCTTATACAACATGCCATTATCATCAAGTAAGGCATAAAACCAGTTAGGAAAAAACAAAGACCTATCAATCCTACACTGGAAGCAACTCTTTGAAAGGAGTTGCAAAATATCTTGAAGGCTAGAATGATCTTTCCGGTCAAGTATTCTGAATGGGTTTCCAATTTGGATCCTATTCGAAAAGAAACCGGTCAAATCAGATTATGCATTGACTTTCGTGCATTAAATCAAGCTATTATAAAAGGTCATTTTCCTCTCCCTAACATAGAAACAATTTTGCAGAAAGTCACAGGGTCACAGATGATGCCCTTACTTGACGGTTTTTCCGGTTACAATCAAATCAAGGTAAAAAGGGAAGATAAATACAAAACCATCTTTATTACTCATTGGGGTACATTGACTTATGAACTTATACCTTCTGTCTTATCTGATGCAAGTACCACTTTTAAAATAGCTATGAAAATAAATTTTGACGATTTGATTGGTAATATTATTCATATATATCTTGATGATCTAATTGTGTACTTTAAAGGGCTATCAATTGTCTCGAAGTTTCAAGAATTATGGCTTGGTCCTTGCAGTATCTCTTTTGTCTTGTGTACTAACTCTTACATTTTAAAAGATTTATAGGATCAATTATTTTCCTACAACACTAACAGTTCTCACTTAAAACACTACGTGGAACCAACTTAAAAAATTTTAACGTTGTTTGGATTTTCTGTATATTAGTAGTCTAGTTCTATTTTCATTTTCACCACTGCTTTTCAATTCTTATTTTACCGTAGTTTAAATTATTCTTGCCTTTTAATATCTTCCTACTTCTTTTACGATTCTGTCATTTTATTTCTGTTGTTTTTTATTTTGCAGTCCCATTTCTGTCATGAATTTTATTTCTTTTAATATTCTTGGTTTAATTTTGGTCAAGAATAAGATGTTGGATTAGTTCTGCCACAGTGACACTCTTGCGAGGTATCGTTAGTCAATAAAAATCAATCTTACACAATTGTTACAATGTTCCCCCTAAAAGCATAATTGAATTTGTTATCTGCTTTCATTGTTGTCTTATAAAGAAATTGGTTTTCTCCCACTTATGCTTTCCATTTCTTCATCCATTTGAGAGTTAAAAGAGAAAGTCCATAAAAATTTTCTCCTTGAAGTCAAGAGAAAGTTATGGTTGAATGATTATGCATACAGGGATAAACCCCCTCATACTTAACATTTTTCATGAGTTATTCCCAAATTCCCAATCATTTTTCCATTAAATCCGCTCACTTCCCCCTGTTGCATAACCATTCTGGTTATACCTTCTTGATCCAGTGTTCTTGGTCTGCGAAACCATACATTCTAAGTTCTTAATCTGTTGGAAACAAATTTCCCTGTGGAGTCACCAGTTTGTTGATGATTAAAATCGCAACGAGGATTTTGCCTGCAAAGTATTGCTAAAGCCTATTATTTAAACTATGCTAATGATATATAATACTAGGAGGTGGGACCCCCTTGTAGACTAGAGGCTCAGAGATAGTCTTATCACACATTTTATGTTGTTGTTTCGATGCTTCTTACGGGGTTCTATGTGATTGATGATGCAGTCTTGGTTTTGTTTGCGACAAAATGACGGATGGATAATGAATTTTATGTGTTGGTTATGTTATTCTAAGCTCCAAATTCCATTTTATGTGTTGGTTCTATTATTCTAAGCTCTAAATTCTATTTTATGAATGGATTATATTTATTGTTATTACATTTGATATTGTCACCATGATTCATTACCGGTTATACCTGCACAAGACACATGTTAGTAACAACAAGAAATAAGAGAATGGAAAGAGACTTATGAAAACAAATCCAAGAAGAGGAACTATACTATACTATGCTATGATATGTTCAAATGAAAAAAAAAGGAATTAGTGTTAGTCCTAACTAGCAATGGTTAGTCGCTATACGATTTATATTGAGTTATATTGGGTGCATTTGATATATGTTATGGTATGGTTTTGGTAATGGTTAATATGGAGTGGGGTGGCGCAATTGGAAAGAAATATGTGCAAGTTTCGATGCATGGAATTAATGGCATGGGATTAATGGTATGGTTTTGGTTGGTTGTTGTGTACTATGAAATTGAATGGAGTGGAGGATGGAAGCGACGTGCAGTAAATGCATGTCACTCCATACTTCTCCAACTGGGTCATCACCCTAGCATGGTTATTTTTCATTTGGTTTTGTTGTGGTTAAGCTCCAAGATTCAAGACCAGAAGGAACTGCTTGACCAACTCGCCCTTTTTAAAGACATTGGTTACAGGTATGGTTCTTTTCTCCCATCCATGAATTTGCTCTATGTATGAAATGAATGTTGGCTCGGTAATGTATTGGTTTGTGTTTTCCTGAGATTAGAAACTGTGTAAATGCGTGGGTGTTTTCTCTGGAATGATTTTGTGGTTATTCGTTTGCAAATGGAAATATTGATGGTTGAAGTTATGATTTTGTTGGTTGTTTTGTGTGGTGGAAATTGTGATGGCTCACTGTGGTTTTAAGTATTTATGGGTATTTTGTTGGAGGGTTTCTCTTTGTTTAGCCTTGTTGTCTGCCTCCTCACAATTAATGGTAACCATTCCCAGTTGTATTCAGTTGTTATGGCATTGTTGTGTATGTTTCGAAATCCTTTTGATCACTGTGTATCCTCCATCATGGGTTTTTCACCTGGTTTTGGGATTATTTTGTGGTATTGGCATCATCACAATTGGTTATGGGGTGGCCATTATGCCAAGAAGTATGCTTTAGGGTTGTTGGTAATAACTTGAGTCTGCATTTCCATCAGCATTGTTATAAATTGGTTCGGCTATTGGGAAAAGTGTGAGGGTTATGTCTCTGCGCGTTCTTGGTATTGGTTATTGTCTAGTGAGAAATCTTTGCTCCTCTACATCGTTGCCTACTCTACTTGGTGTTGAAATGTCACAGTATTTTACAAGATAATATTTATAAAATCTTGTGGTTCCACCATGCTTGTTTTGAATGTTTCCAACCTACTGTCGATATGGTCGACCTCCAGTCTCTCTGTATTTTGGTGACCAAGTGAACTCTTGATTATTTCTTGTGTTCATGTTTACATAGCCTGATTTTGATAACCCAAACCAGTCGCACTCTTGCTGGTTATCTTGTTGACTGTCATATGTTGGTTGAGTGGTTATGACAGTTGCTTTGAGTATTGTCTCGTCTCTGTTTGATCGGGTTGTTGGAAAGTTGTAATTGGGAATGAGAATTGGTATACAGTCATTGCATCCTTTTGTTGTGACAGTTGCATAGATAACTTAGCTCGTTATTGATTAAATTGGTTGAATGGGATTAAATGATAATGTACAATCAGAGGGCTGCCTCTTTTCATTATGCGTTGGTCTGTGTGTTCATACATCTTGGTATCAATTGAAGTTGGTGGTTGTTGTGTGTTGAATTTGTCCCGATCGGGATTATTGCAAGTTGGAAAGTTGATGGTTGTGACTTGGCTATTTACTGTGTATGGTTTACAGAGACATCGTACATCATTTTGTTTTAGTGCACCATCAAAGATGAAGCATGGGGTTTTTGTAGTATGGTTTCATTGCAAATTTAATTGTTAATATTGTCAAAAGAATGAAATTAGGCAAGTTTTAAAAAAGTCTGTTCAATTCAGGAAAGACACGTGTCTATGTTTTATTTGGGAATTTATGAATTATGGGAATTAGTTGATATTCTATAGAGATATATGTTGAAAAAAAATGAAACAATATGACTATGTGTTCCTGTGGAGTTTTTTAAAAATAAAAACGAGAAGTAAATGAAAAGAAACAAGAATTCTATTAACAAGAAGGTTTAAAGGAATAGTGATTTTGAATATGATGATACACTGTGTTGATGAAAAACGTTGAAAATTTAAATGTGGGACAATGAACAAGTTTTAACACAGAGTAATTGTTTAATTGGTCACAGTAATTGTTTAATTGGTGTTGGATCCTTTGTATTGGATACATAACTGTTTTATGAATTACTTAATTGGTTTTTCGAACAATATTCATTCTTTTCCCTACCATTATTTCACTTTCCGCACATTACAACTCATCTCGTCTTCCCATATTCATTATCCACTCCCTGTTCTTAAAATTTAATTATAGTTAAAATAAATTATGCATTATGACAGCTAAAGGAATGCACATGGATAAATTACAGTGATATATTCTTTTGATTTACAATAAAGTTGATTGATTGATGTTGTGAGAAGTAATCATTATCCTTTCCCCCTCATTTTAACTCTTTTTGCTCAATAAAATCCCTCACATATCCCATAACCCTTGTTCACCCCCTGCTCATCAACAAGCATCAAACGATTTGTATGGATTGGATTGCATGAGTCTGATATGTTGTTGAGCCAAATTTTGTTTCATATTTAAAAGAGTTGTGATGGATGGTTGTTGAAGAAACTATTTTCTAATCAATAATGCATACAGGAATGAGATTTTTCAGCAGAGGTAGCCATGGTCGGGGTAATAGAGGAAGAGGAAATTGGAATAGGAGGCCTAGAAGGCCAAGGTTCTCTATACACTTTGATGTAGACTCACAAGAGTTAGGAAAACTATTTCAATTTGGATTTTTTAACTAGATTGGGAAAGGATTGGTCCAACCTAGGACTGAAAGGCCTCTCTTCCAAGCCCCACAGGTCCCTGGTATCCCAATACCCCCTCATTTTTCACTACAACCTGAAATCCCTGAAAATGACAGATGGAAAGAGATTGTCTGCCCAACAGTCTCCCAACATTGTGGTTGGCCTAACTTGTCTCTACCTGCCCCTCCACCTATTAATAAAATTTTCCAAGCTACCCTCGTCCACTCACTAGTATAGTCTTCCCATGCAAGAAAAATGTTAAAAACCAAGGCCCACCATGCCACTGACAAAGGAAAAACCATTCCTGCCCCTTCCTCACCCTCAAATGACTATTCCAAATCCGTGTCCTTCCGCGTGCATTTGAGAGATCATTTCTCTCATGTGATCATTTATATTAGGCCTAAAGGCTCCACATATCCTAAGGAAACTTCAGAGAGATCAAAAGGTGACAACAACAACAAGGGAAATATTGCCTCCCAGACTGGCAAATACAAGCTTTAAGTTTGTTTATTTATTGATTATTGAGATAGGTTGACTTTTGAAATTTTGGACAACACACTATTTTTGGATATATGGTAATCTATTTTTGGAAATAATTTCAATTATCATTGATATAAATTGTCAAAATATAAAAGTGATGATGGGAGTCACAAGGAGGGATGTTTTGTTTGATTAACTAGTTGTGTTATGATTGTTAAAGAACTAAAGGGAGTCACAAGGGGTCCCACCTACTAGTTATTATTTATTTAAAACCCTTATTGTGATTTTATTACTTTTCCCCCTTAACTAAAAAGTTTGTTGAGTTTTAGTTAACTTAACTAAAAAAGTAGTTCAACTACTTAAAATAACTCTAATTGCTTAAAGGCAAAAGGAAAAGGAGGAACAAGGGGAGAATAGAAGGAGAAGCATACTAAGGTATTCTCTTTGAGTTTTGGTTGAGATAATTTAGTTTTCATTGATTCTTTAATTCATTGGAATCCTAATTATGTTTTATGATAGCAGGGTCCTATTGTAGACAACAAGATTCAGAGGTGTTGATCTATATTTAATAGTATGTGTAGAATTGTATGTTTGTGAATTAAATTTCATGACTGACAAAGGCTATTGTGCAGAGTCGAGCGGGAAAAAATATATGGGAAGTTGATCCATCTTTTAAAGTTTGGTTTTATAATTTCTCTCAGAATTCATTTTGTATGATTCATGGGGGACATCTAAGTTTGACTTTGGTCCAAAACATCCTCAGGGAATTTTGTAAAGTGTTGGCACAAGGGAGGACCCAGGGTAAAACAATTCAACAACGCACCAACAAAATCCTAACTATTGACCCTTTCGGCAACACCTGTGAAGCAGATGAAGTCTCACACGAGGTAGAAGAAGGGGGGGGTTGTAGGACACAGGTGTCTACAACGAAGCTGGGACACAGATATGTGATTACAAAACTTAGCAGAGCACGTAGACAACAATAAGAATTTGTTCATGATTCTCATTCACATCATAGATTAAACCCTTATTACAAATCATCGTAGTAACAATAAAGAGAAATCACTTTCAATCACCTAACACATAGCATTAACTCAGATCCAACATTCATTTATCTTTAATACCACTAA
>JASDQU010224011.1:0-17592 GCA_032191745.1 Picea mariana | reverse complement strand
ATTGCATTTCGCCATTCGTCATGTTCATTAGCTTCATCAAAATTCATGGGTTCTATGACATTTGAAATGCTACTCATTAGGGCATAGTCTTTATACCTCTCAGGAAGCTGAATCTGTCTTGAAGATCTTCTCAACTAATTATCTTCCTCCCCACTTTGTGAAGATCTGTCTTCACCTATAGGTGAACTGTGACTGTTGGAATTGTCCATATCACTGAGTCCTTCTTGTTGTTGTTGCTGTTGTCACTACGGGGATGGTTGTTGTTGTGTGGGTTGCTGTTGTTATTGCTCTTCTTTAACTCCTTCATCAAGAAGTCTATGCCATTCCTCATGACTGTTGTCGTCATGATTTCCTGCTTCCTGCTCATGGAAAAGTACATCTCTACTTGCAAATACTTTGTGACTAGTAGGATCAAACAGTTTGTATGCTTTAAATTCAGAACAGTACCCAATGAAAATACATTTAGTGGATTTGGCATCCAATTTCCTCCTATTCTCCTTTGGAATATGTGCAAAATCCTTACACCCAAATATTTTCAAATTATTAACTGCAGGTTTGGAACCATATAAGGCTTTGAAAGGAATAACATTATCAAGACACCTTGTTGGAATTCTATTCTTTAAATAAACTACAGTATTTATGGCTTCATACCAAAATGCATTTGAGAGATTCTTACCTTTCATCATACTACGTGCACACTCTACCAGAGTTCCATTTTTCCTTTCAGCGACTCCGTTTTGTTGTGGAGTGTGAGGTACTGTAAACTGTAGTACTATTCCATTATCTTTGCAATATTTGTTGAAGTCCCTTGATTTGTACTCTCCCCCTTGATCTGAACAGAGGATTTCGATGGATTTTCCTATCTGCTTTTCCACCATGGTTCTGAATTCCTTAAAGTACTTGAAAACATCACTTTTTCGTCTAAGGAAGTAAACCCATGTGTATCTCGTGCAATCATCAATAAATAACAGAAAGTAAAATACACCTCCTAAAGACCTAGTCTGCATAGGCTCACAAACATCAGTATGCACAAGATCTAACACATCTCTCTTTTTCTTAACAGGATTAGAGGGGAATGCATCTCTGTGCATCTTTCCTAATGCACATCCATCACAAGAAACTTGCTCATTCTTTAACATGGGAAGTCCTTCAACCATATTCTCTTTCTGTAATAACAATAAATCAGGATGATTGATGTGTCCATACCTTTGATGCCAAAGAATCTCTGTTGGCATAGTGGAAAAAGTCAGTGCATGATGTGCTTTGCTGGTAACATCAAGTTTGTATAGACCTCCTACTCTGGCACCCTTTGCAACAGTTCGGAAGTGGTCCAACAAATCCTTTACTATGCAATAATTCTTGAAGAATTCAACCTTCAAGTTATGATCTGTAATGGTGGACACAGAGATCAAATTTTTCTTTATTCCTGGCACATACACCACATTGCGAATGTGACGAACAGTACCATTCGGCAATGTCACATGAATGTCTCCATATCTCTTGATCTGATGAGCGCGGTCATCTCCAAGATATATGCTGGCACCATTCTGTGTTTCTTTAAAATTAGCATACCATTTTTTATTACAATTCATATGTATTGATGCTCCGGAATCCACAAACCAGGCATCAAAATCATCTGTTTGAGCAGATAAAGCAGCGTTAGACACAAACAACCTAAGATCTCGTGAGTCAAAATTCGGAGGTTCATCAATATCATCACTAGCAATAAATAATCTATGATCTTGATTTGCATAATGACCTGACTGTGTTCTAGGTTTATTCCTAGCCTCATCATGTTTCTTCTTATGACAGTCTTTAACCATATGTCCAGGTCAACCACAATAAAAACAACTCTTTGACTCATTCCTATCAGAGTGCATACCTTGATTTGGAGATTGTCTTCTCTGCGATGAACTGCCTCTCTGCCATGAACTCCCTCTCTGCCATGAACTGCCTCCTCTGCCTCGAACTGCCTCCTCTGCCTCTTACTCCTAATCTCCCTCTCGCAGATCTATTATTTGACCACAGTTCCAAATCTTTACTCGGAGGCTTCAGATTCCCGTGCCTCTCTTCCTCTTGCAGCAAAATACTTGTTAGTTCTTCAAACGCATGAGGTTTCTCCCTTGCTGCAAGACCTGTTATGAACATATGATAATCTTCTAGAATACCATTTAAGGTAATAGTCACTAGATCAGTGTTGGACATAGTTTCCCCTATATTTACTAGCTTGTCTTTCACCTCTTTAATGCGACCCAAAAAGGAACTAACAGATTCATTTCCATCCATCTCAATGCCTAGCAATTTAGTTTTCAGGAACAAAATGCAATTTGTGTTGCTAGTTTCATACAATGCTTTAAGAGCTGTCCATGTTTCAGCAGAAGTTGAAGCATCTCTAATATGTGGAATTATGCTATCTTTAACTGACATGTGCAACAATACCTTTGCCTTGTTTTCGCGCTTCTCCCAATCTTGGATCTGTGCTACTATCGCACCTGCAACCGCATCAGGTTTCAGTTCAGTTCCATTCGCAATGTTCCAGACACCATATCCCTCCATGAGCATCTGCATCTTGAATTTCCAGTTAATGAAATTCGAGCCATCTAACTTGTTGGCTTCATTGAGGTATGTCTCCGCTAGAGGATTCGCCATCTCTGCAAGTTAGTCTCTGCAAGTGAATCACCAAAGATATGCAACATTTTGTCGAGTGCTGAGCAGTCCGTCACTCTGCCTTTCGAATCCACTGATCCAACTATATTTCTATTGTCAACTTAAATCATGCATGCATCCACCTTTAAATCATACATGCATCCATGCATGCTCCTTTAAATCATAACCCCCACTTTTAAACATCCACCTCAAAATTTCTTCAATCTCTTACCCACTTTAATAAAAGGATTTATAACTTCACGTATACACATGCATTTACTTTATCCACATGCATTCACTTTAATATTCAAAATATCCCCCTTTTTTTATTTAAAATAAAACTTTATACCTCACTCTCAAACAATCCAACGCATGCAAATCTTATTTAATGCTCCACATATGCATGCATGCAAATCGTGAGTAACTCAAAAAAAAAACTCACGCTTCCTCTTTCAACACTAAAACTTACTCATGCAGTAACAACCTCACCGCACCAACAACCTCACGATTAGCACATTCGCTCCAACCTCATGCTCCAGATATAAAAAGAAACTCGCATGTGAAAAACAAATAACTTACACTTAGGCTTACGCTTTGAATGCATCCGCCACTCGTGGGTAAATCACAATGCATGCAAATATGGAACTACTAGGGGATGCACATATATGGCAGCTTGGAGATCCAATCTCCCTCACAAATTAACCTCAAGCTACACTGATTCCAGTCCGCAATGGGAATGAGCAGTTAATAATGGTGTAGGCTTCGACAATAAGAACCCACACGACCTCTTCACGATTTGCACTTCAACCTTCACGCTTCCATTGCACCACTCTTCATGATTCGACTGCACTCCACACACAAATGCTCCAAGGATGGCAGCAAGTTTTGCAGCAACGATCTCCTTGGCTCTGATACCATGATAAAATAAACCATGCAAACAAACACAGTGAGGCTACACTCACTTCTGTATTATTCAATGAAGACGGATTACATCTTTATATAGGAAAAGACTCTCCCGAGTCGGCTACATGCAAACCAAAGACAACTAGACTCTTAACTAAGAACTGACTCTTAACATGCCTACAACTGACTCTCACAACTGAAGCTTATAATTGGCGCTTACAACTGGCGCTTTCAACTGATGCTTTCTCCATTATTTCCAAGTCGGCTCCAACCTCGCCAAGGTTTTAGGTATTCTCAACCCAACAAACAGTTGGGGTGACTGCCAATATTAGCCTTTTGAATCGTCAGCATCACAAACAAGCATAGAAATATGATCTTGGCATTTTGCATTACCCTCTACATCTTCAAAACCCTATGAACTCCCAATGAGCAAAACCCCAAAACCGGCAATGTAGACTAAAATCCATATGAAGCAACTAAATCACCAAGAGGATTTTACCCTAGGGCATCCGAGTTGGCCATCAGGAATCCCTATTTTAAGCATGTCACCAATGGTAGCCTCTCCATCAGTGTCGATAACCCTACCAACGCTGAGAGATCGTGACTTAGAAGGAGAAGTGGGCATAAAGCCTGCATCATGTGGATGTGGAGGAGGTGAGGAAGAATGACAACATCTGCTTCAAAGATGGCCAAGAATTACACGAAATGCATGGAAGCTGCTCTGCTGCATCTCGAGAAGAGGTCCTCTAATGACAATACTATGATAATTCATTACATAAATAAAAAAAATAAAGAGTTATAACATCAATGTAACTTGTAATAATATTTTTTTTCAAAAGAAAAGATTAGTATTCAAAAAATTATTTAGATCCACAAACATTATTTTTTATAATTTATCATAAAATTTTCAAAATTATTTATTAAATGATATAAAAAATTCAAAACAAATATTAATATAAAATTTATCAAAATCTCTATTACAAAACAAATTAATCCAAATATGTAAACATAAATTATAATACTCCAAAACTACATAATTAATAAAATAATAAGTAAAATAACAATCCATAATATTTATATATTAATATGATTTTTTATATATTAATATTGAAAATTTTCAATTTACGTAGTGACAAAATAAAAATTAAAAAATAAATTTTTAAAATAAACATATTATCAAATAAGTGTTTCAACAAATTATCCAATTACTATAAATTACAACATACTTTTATAAATTATCTAGTTACCATAAACTATAGTATACTTTTACACATTTTTTAGTTACTATAAATGACAACACACTTTTACGTAGACAAAACTAGAATCATTTATTTCAATTGCGATCCATAAATAATCTTAAATCATTTATTTCGGTGCCATCCATAAATAATCTTATAATTTTCTTGAATTATAACATTGTTAACATATTTCTATTTAAAAACAAAAATATTAACTTAACGATCAAATCCATAGATGGTCCTTTTTACATAATTTAAATGTCTATGTGTCATTTGGACATGGAAATAATAAACTACATCCATCCTGGGAAGATATCAAATTTATTTCTACAAACTATACGATTACAAAAAAATCTAACACTAAATAAACAAAGTCCAAACCAATGGGTTGGATTGTTGTGCGGGTATTAATTGGTTTCTCGAAGTTCATGAATAAGAATTAGGAGTTTAATCGCACGATAACAAAGAAGCATCCATAAGATTTAGTTTTCTGTATTAAATATATTTTTTAATTACATGAAAATTTGAATACTTCACCTAAAAGTAATGTAGTGTTTCATGCAAAAAAAAATAATGTATATATTCAAAAATATTGAAAACTATCATGCAAATTAATAATATTAAATTATGATTTAGAAATAACTCTATGTTGGTATTCCACAAAATGATGGACTAGAGTATAAGATTAAGGTTACAAACAAAACTCTAATTTGGAGAATTGTTGTTGAACAATTTCTTTCATTACTTTTACTTTTGATTTCATAGTGGTATAAGAAAATAGTAAACTTGTAAATCCTTGTACAATGCTCCTAACACATTGTTTGTATTTCATGCTAATGCTTGGGTATGATTTATAGCTAATGTGTTTGATTGGTGAAAACCTCAAAGACTAAAACTATTGTATGAATTTGAGTATGATAACTTTGGTATGATTGGGTATGATTTATAGCTAATATGTTTGCTTGGTGAAAACTTTAAAGAGTAAATTGGGTATGATTTATAGCTAATATGTTTGCTTGGTGAAAACTTTAAAGACTAAAACTATTATATGAATTTGAATATAGTAACTTTGGTATGGCATAAAAAGGAAAACAATCTAGCATTAGCATCATCAATAAAGATAAAAAATCTAAAGACAACGCATGAATTAAAATATATATTGATAATAAGATTTACTTGGATAACAAGAAATGTATATCAATCCACCAAATAATCACCTTTACATTAAAGGGAAGCGGAAATTTAAAGTATAAAGGGGAATTTTAATTTTAAAGAGTATAGGCAACATAAAAGAACATTTGTTTAGATTGATGCAAAAAGCCCATAGACATAAATATTGTAGAGTTAACATTGTATAGTTAATGGGGTGTTAGTACTCTTTAGGAGGTTGACATATTATTACATTGTTCATGTGTATTTGGGGTAATCCCGTGAATATGTGTTCAATTTTTTTCCAATGACACTTGAAGATTTGATGAAATAATTCTTGATTCATAGCTTTGTTGATCAAAAGAATTGATCAATTAGATTTCTCATTCTTGGAATAACAAAAAAAATATTCCTAAAACTTGGAATATTCCTAAAACTTGGAATATTCCTAAATATTGGACTGGCCACCTAAAACTTGACGATTTATCTTACAAGAAAGAAAGAGCATTTGTTGAAGAGAGACTCCAAACCTTGTATACACAAATCTTTGTTGACACATTTTGTCTTATCTTTTCTTTAAATGATCTAATATATATTTCTATAACTCTATATAATAGTTTTACATTTGTATATATAATATTTCTTGGAAGATATCTCAGGGTTTTCTCTTTAGCATTCACCCTTTACATTCATTGCAAAACCATACAAAGAATCTTCCAATCTTTCAACCAAATAGGAGTACCACGTCTATAAAAATGCATACAAATTCATATCCTCATGATGTTGTTCTTTGGGATTTGACCAATCTAAACGTCAACATTTTTTGTGAACATACTGGAGATGGTTAATTTTCAATATATCTAAGGCTTTGTTTCAGATTTGATTGAAGAACCAAAATCTCCATATTTCAAAGTTTCAAAAAGAAGATTCAAGAAGATTGTTCTGTGTTCTGGATGCACAGGATTTATAAAAAGATTGTCCAAGAATATTTGAATGACCTCAAAAAGAGCCAAGAACCATCAACGATTCGGGAGGATGAACTCCCTGGTGATTCCATTGAAAAAACTCTAAAAGGCCCTGGTAATCCCATTGGAAATATTTAAAAATATCAAGAACATTTTCATAGTGGCTCCACCAAAGAGTTTATTTCATGTTGTGAGGATACTTTACCTTCTCCACCAAGCCCGTCAATGGATTTACAAGATGCGTCAAAATGAAGAGGTAACCAAAGAAGGATTTGACTGCATAGACTTCCTTTAAATATGTCAGAAGTAGATTTTCAAATGCCAAACATGCCTATTGAAAAATTTTCCACATTCTTTGGGAATACTTTAGAAGATGCAAAGAAACACTTGTTTAAATTCAAAATCACATGTGATGTTTTTAATCTCACTAAAAACAATGTTACATGTCTATTATTTTTATAGAACCTGCATGGGGATTCTCTTGAATGGTTATATTCATTGTTGTCTGGGACCATTACCAGTTGTTATGTGTTAGAAACTTTGTTTGCTCAAAATTTCATGCCAAATGCTTTCAATGTTGTCTCCCACCCACCCTCTCCCATATGGACACAAGATAATGAAGTGAGTGATTTCAAAGAAAAGTATAATCAAAGATTGGAGAATTTTTGTGAATCAAGTCATACTGTTGAAAATGAAAATGAAAATTCCAATTTGAAAGAACAAGATTTTAGCCTCTCATATACTCCATGTGATGATTCTTCATGCAACAAGTTTGAAATTTAAATTGAGGAGCCTCCACCAAATGCAAAAATAGATTTCAACGAACATACTCATATAGAATATGTTGTAACAGATGATGAAAAGTCACAAGAGCATCGATAGCAAGAACGATTGGTGGAAGAAATTAATCTTGAGAACAATGATAAGAAATATTTCCATTCCATGAAGGAAGAATTTTTTCAAGACATTTCAAGTGAATTAAGAATCTTGAATATGGTTGAGGATAAGAAGAAAGATAATAAAAAAAATAAGCAGGAAACTTATCATCAAACCAAGGATTGCAACATTCAAGAGCAACCACCGAGATTTGATTTTATTGAAACATGGTTCCAAATCATTGTTGACCAAGCAATGCCATTTGATTTTGGTCATATTCAACTTAGTCTTACTTTAGTATACTCGGACCATCATTTTCACTCCTTGATAGCATCCCTGACATCTTTCTCAATTCTCAAGTCCATTCCACAAATCAATTGGATGCTTGAATGGATTAATTGGAAATATACTTACACCTAAAAAGTTTCATTTTCCTTTGAGTACAATAGGGTAGGTAGATCAAGTTTTACATAGTTTATTTTTTCAATCAAATGTTGTGCACAATAAAACATTTGCTAGATGGAGGCAATGTTTGAAGATGACTTAATGGATGAGGAATTAAAAGAATTTATTTGAATATGACTCCATAACCCAATGGAGATGGAAACTACACCAAGATTATGGATTCTCAGTAACCCACAAGGGGTCATTGTCCCATAGTTGGAGCTAGATGTTGATAAAAAAAATCAATCAACTAGATTTCTCGCTCTTGGAATAACAAAAAAAATTCAATATCATAAGAAGAAAAATTTGAAATATTATCAATTCATTATGTATCCCTCACTCTCATCTTCGTCACACATTTTTTGGATTCAAAATATGAGTTTGTATGCTCAAGATATCAAATTTTTTGTTTAATCGCCTAGAGAGCACTTTTCCATGTGTGACACAACTAATTTTATTGGAAATAAGATTTTCAAAAAATATTCCCATTTTCAGAAACATGCCCATTTTTTTTGAACTATGATTGTATTCTTGGAACCCCACTTATTTTTTCTTGGTTGTATTCATAATACTTAAGACTAAGTCTTGACTTAGTCACATTTTCTTCAGTATCAGTTCATCTCATACATTTTCTTGGTTCCACTTTATTGTACTTAACATTTTCCCCTTACTCCCTCCCCCATTTCCCCTAGTCCCATTTACTTCTTGTGGTGAGGACCTACACTCCTTTCTTCCTCACCTCATGTCTGCATGCTCTTACCCCACACCACACTCCCTTACTCCCTCTCCCCATTCACACACACTTAAACCATTTTTCCCATCCCCCTCACTTTTCCATGTGGACCTACACTCCTCCCTCACTCTGCATCCACATTCCCTCCCCTTTATCTCCTCCCTCATGACCTTCCTCCCCACCTCTTGTCCACCTTTTCCATTACTTAACCATTTATCCTAAGTTTTTCCCATTATACCATTAACCAATGAGATCATGACATGTGGCACCTTATCTACACAATTACACTATGACACATGGCACCCTATCCATCCAACCATATTATGACACATGGAAACCAGTTACACTATGAAATTGTAACACCCCAGGTTTTGAAACCCCATTTTTAAATAATATATTGTTACAATGTTGAGAGGCCTGAGTACCCAAACAATTATTAAAGGGCCAGTATGCCCAAGAAATGTAATGTTTTGATCATTATTAATAATAAACACACCGTTGGATTCTAGAAGGAAAAGGACTAGAGTTATAGGGGACTATGATTCCACAAGAGAGGGAGCTTGAGGGACTAAGTGTTTATTCCTATTTTCTTATTACCCTTTTGTCTAAGGGAGGGGATTGGTTACGTGAACTTCTTCGAGAAGGCCAGGAGGTTCTTGCTTTCCCCACGAGGTTACTTAAATCCGCCTCTGGTCTGATGGGGGGTTCGACTGATGACTTGTTCATTGTTTTCCCGTTCACTCACTCATTCTTCCCTCACACCTTCCCATGCATGCACTCCCATGCACCCCCTGACCCATTCATCGACCTATCCTCACCTGCGTATTGGTTGGAAAAGCGAAAGAAAATGGAGTTGCTGAAGAATTTAGCCATGGGATAGTTGGTTGTAGTGGTTGTTTATGTGATACAATCGTGACTTGGGGACTTCATGTCTTAAATGCATTGGTATGTGCCCTATTTTTCTCACAACTGTGAGTCCTGAGAGTTCCAACATTGAGATTCTGGACCATCTTGCTGGAAGTCGTGACAGGAAGAAGAAGGACTGCCCAAGGGATTGCATGGAAGAGAAGGGTGGAGGTCCATTCTCTCGGCTGGCACAGGCTGGGTAGAAGAGAGTTGGGTACTTGGATTGTTGTGGGTGTCGAGAAACCTGTGAGAGCTTTATATCTGACTGGTTTGGTAACCTAATTACACTCTGGAACCGTCCTTGTGGTTTCATAGCCCTGGCTTGGGGGTGACACTGTTGTTGTGATTTGGAGTAGCGGTGTCTATGGTTGGGTGAAACGTCCTTGGTCTGCAGCCAATCGGTGTCATCTTTCATAAATATAAGTGCTCTCTGTCATGATATTACTATCTATGTATGAATGTATTACACTGTGCAGTTTAATTATCATTTACATGTATATGAATGTATTTCCGCTGTGTATATTTAATTATCGTTTAACATAATATCTAGATTATGCATGCTTGTTAGATATTGCAATGCATGTTTCTAAATCTGTTATCTTATGCATCCTTAATAAATGAAGAAGGTATTATTATGAGAAAGAAGTCTGAGGGTGGGCTTGCAGGTAGCATACCCGGCCTGTGGGTGGGTGGGTATGTTACAGATTGGTATCAGATCTTCTGGTTGAAACACTGGGCTGGTATGGGCCAGGTCTGTTGGTTAGAAACTCGTGGTTGAGATTGAAATCTGACCATGGAGTTGAAAAGATCAAGTGGAATGGCGTTTCAGAAGCCATGTAGGAGTTGGATTGTCAGAGATCTATTGTAAGGAGTTTGAGGAATCATGACCGTTCCTTTGTAATTCGGGAGCGATTGCCACTGTAGGATCGAGGAAGATCTGGGATCGTTGCATCGGAGGACAGGTGAACAAGGGTCGTCTAATGAAAAGGAATCAAGGTTAAAGGTCATGACCGTCGGATCCCCTTGGAGAGAGAGATCAATGGCCAACAGGCATTACGGGGAACTGAGTTGCACGGGAGATAATTTCCCAAAGAGGTTCCGCAATCCAAACCATAGTTTCCCTAAGGGGTTACGTGCCAGCATCAAGAGAATTGAGGGGCCAAAATCGAGTTACTCCAAATCGTCGATGCATGCCCCCGCAAATTGAAAGGCATGCAATGATGTGACAGGTTAGGGCTCAAACATTGAAACTACGAATAGCCGAAGTAGTTGGGGACCATCGATCCATAGGAGGAAATGCGTCAATCGATCGTGTGCTCTGGGTGAAATCACTTCGGGAAAAGTGAGGGAGGAGAAGTTAAGATTTCAGACTCTTGAAGCCCAAAGAGCCGGAGACCTGAATTAAACGTCGACTGTCAGATAGTTCGAAGTAGATCCTGACCATCAATCACCAAGAGGTTACGTGTCAGCAGATTAGTAACTCTGGAGGAATACGTTTGAGAGGTTTTTAGTTGAGTTTTGAAACTCTCGAAGCCTAGAGAGCCACAGAGCCGCAGAAAACCTCGACCATCCGATCATCCGAGAAGATATCAGCCATTGATCTGCCAAGAGCCACGTGTTACCATATCCATGACTTCGGATAAAATCTAGTGGGGCCAACTAATTTTGAAATTTGAGATTTTCGGAGTCTGGAGTCCCAAAGGAATCGTGGTTGTTGATCTGCAAGGGACATGTGTCAAAAGATCATGAACTTCAGATAAAAATATTTTCAAGGAAAAAGGTTGAATTTTGGGATCTCTGAAGTCTAGAGCCCTAAAGAAATCATAGACGTCAGATTGAGAAGGAAACATGGAGTATATCCATGGACTATGGGTGAAGACCCGAAGTGAATCTTGGTCGTCCAATCCAGGAGGACACGTGGCGACAGATTGGCCAGTTCGGGAATTTGGAGTTTGAGAGAAATGGAAGTGTGCTAGTTTGAAAACTCCCGAAGCCCTGAAGCTCGAAGAGCCGAAGTGATGGGGCACGATGATGTCACCTAGAGGTGATGTGGACCCTGGAATCCCCGAAGTGACGTGGCTTGCGGATGTCACTTGGGATGATGTGGACACATGGGATGTGTGTCATGTGTCAGTAATATTTTGATCTTTTGGAAACTTGAAAACTTGATTAGGACGTGACATGTGTCACCCACCTGATTGGGCCATGTGTATTCTTAAAATGTTTCACCATGTGGCGAAAGATCGTGCAATCTAGAAGACTGGGCACTCTAGAAGGGAAAGATGTGACAAGTTGCATTGGGTCAAAAACTCCTGAAGGCCCGAAGGCCAAAGTATATATCGACTGTCGATTCCAGAGGACACGCATCAAAGGATCATCGGGTGCGGGTAAAAGCACTCTGGGAGAAAGTGCAAGAGGGAAGTTTGAAACTTCTGAAGCCCGAAGCACCGAAACAATTCACAGTCGTTGATCTGTGGGAGGAGACCCGTCAGCAAATCAGGAACTCCAGGTAAAGGTGTTTTGGGAGGACGCAAGAGAGAAAAGTTGAGACTCCAGAAGCACAGAGTCCCAAAGTGGAACTCGATTGTCGATCGCGAAAGAGGACGAGAACCATTGATTTGGTCCTAGTTGGAAGTCCCGAAGTCCCGAAACTTTGGACAAGTGCTTTTTCAGCTAAGCGCAGGGTCATGGCCTTGGTCATATGCAGTTTGAGAGCTGAGGAAAGTAGGGCTAAGGGAATAATTGGTTTTCTTCAAGACAGAAAAGTGCTAAGGGAGGATTTAGTCGCGGTTTCTAGTCATGGTCACCTGGGAGGTGGTTTGAAGGAAGTGCCTATGCAAGGTGAACTCTGTGTCATCTAGGGATAACAAGACACTGTTATTTTCAGAGAATGGGGATATGATCTCCATAAACAAGAAAGATATTGGTAGCATGATTTGTCAATTTTTGTTATATCATATGAATAATTCTAACAAAATGGTCATTTGCACATTTTGTTGAATTAAGAGGCTTAAGCACATCATCTCGGGATGCATATTGAGGAAATGGAAGAAGGTGAGGGATCCTCCAGTCATGAAAAGGAGGCCAAAGGCCAGAATACCAGAATATATAATGCAAAGATAGAGTCCAATGGATGCAAGGAAAAAGGAGATCAGGAAACACTAATAGAAATGGTAGGAATCCTGAAGATGGAAGTGCAGAGATACAAAGTAGACAATGAGAGACTGATGAGAGAGAAAAGTCAGATAAATTCTCAAGTTTTGCAATGCTTAAATCAATTACTGAGGAAAACAAGGAAGGGATCAAACTCAAGACAAGAGGAAGAAGGCAGGTATCATGAAAGAAGAGATGATCATGGGAGAGCTGGTTATTCCAGAAGTCCCAGCAGATCCCATGGGCACCACTCACCTCCTTACTTAGAAAGAAATTTTTATGCAACAGATGATCCCGTAAGAAGTCCAGAGGTGTCTCTTAGGAGACACCAAAGGAGGAAACAAGAGATAGATAGTTTGCAAGGAGAGATGAGGAAGCTCAAGCCACCTTCCTTCGATGGTGAAAGAGAAAGGGAAGATGATGTCGAAGCATGGTTGCTTGGGCTCATGAGATATTTTCAGCTGCATAACTATTCATCAAACCTGGAAGCCAGTATTGCCACCTACCATTTACATGGGAAGGAAGCAGTGTGGTGGGACCAACTGAAGCAAGTGGAACATGTCAATTAAAGTAGGATCACTTAGAAGCAGTTCAAGAAGTACTTCCAAAAGGAGTACCTCTCAGAGCATTTCGATGACAAGAAAATGTAAGAGTTCTTTGAACTCAGGTTGGGAAGCTTGACTATGGCAGAATATGAGAAGAAGTTCTTCAAATTGTTAAATTATGTCAGGTTCATGGTGATGAGAAAGTGAAAATACATAGACTTTTAAGTGGATTGCCATCCTTCTATAAGGAAAAGATCAAGTATGATGAACCCAAGACCTTGACTGAGGCCATCAGGAAGGCTAAATACCTGTATGAGCAAGGCCAGGGAAGAGAATCCCTGCAGAAATCTTGGAACGACAAGAAGAATGTGAAGTCTGATTAGAGGAGGAAAGGATTCAAACCTCCCTTCAATAAGAATGAGCCTAATAGAAATCATCAATATTAGTATGCTAAGGAGGAATTTAATAAGGAAGACTCATTTGTAAAAAGCAGAAGTCCACCAATATAATGTTGGGGATGAAAGGAAGATCACCTGTACAAGGACTACCCACACATAAAGGACAAAGTGAAGACTATGCGCAACATCCAAGAGGCTACAAAAGTCAAATATATGGGGAGAATACATGCATCCTTAAATGATCGACAAGCAAAAGACCAATCCAATATGATCGAGGTGGAAGGTAAGATCATAAATCAGCATGTTGCTATTTTGATTGATTCAGGAGAAAGCCATCATTACATGGACCCTACGATAGTGGATAGATTACATTTGGAGAAAATTAAACTTGGAAAAGCAAGTTTGGTTTAGTTAGCCACTGGAACCAAAAGAAGAATCCATGATATGGTCAAAAGTTGTTCCATAAGTCTTAATGGAGTGAATACTAGTACCGATCTAAACATCATACCATTAGGGTCTTATGATATTCTGTTTGGAATGGATTGGTTGGACAAGCATCATGATGTCCTAGATTGTCATAACAAGACATTTACATGTCTTGATGGGAATGGAAAATAGAGTACTGTGAGAGGAGTTCCAAGACCCATCTCTATAAGGGAGATTTCGGCCTTACAACTGAAAAGATATTTTAGAAAAGGATGTCAATTGTATGCAGCCCATGTGGAGGATCCAGTTGATACAAAGGGGTCAAGCCTTGAATATTTCTCGGTGCTACAAGAATTTGAAGATGTATTCCAAGAAATAATCAGATTTCCACCAAGAAGGGAGATAGATTTCTCAATTGATTTAGTGCCAAGAGCTGCCCCAGTGTAAAAAACACCTTACAGAATGAGCACACCAAAATTAAAAGAATTAAAAATGCAGTTGGAAGAGTTGTTGAAGAAAGGGTACATACGTCTAAGTGTTTCACCTTGGGGACCACCAGTACTTTTTTTCAAAAAGAAGGATGGAACCTTGAGGCTGTGTATTGACTTTCAACAACTGAACAAGTACACTATAAAGAACATGTATCCTTTACCCCGAATTGATGACCTCTTTGATCAGCTAAGAGGAGCAAATATATTTTTAAATATTGACCTGAGAGCAGGATACCATTAGGTAAGAATCAAGGAAGAATACATGCATAAGACAGCCTTTAGAACCAGGTATGGGCATTATGAATTTGAAGTGGTGCCTTTCAGACTTACCAATGCACCAGTTGTATTCATGTGCTTAATGAATGGCATATTCATAAATTATCTGGACAAGTTTGTCATAGTATTCCTGGATGACATACTTATCTATTCTAGGTCTGAAGAGGAGCATGAACATCACTTAAGACTTGTGTTGCAAGTACTGAAGGAACATCAGTTTTATGCCAAATTGAGTAAGTGTTTTTTTAATCAAAAGAAGATCCATTACTTGGGACACATTATTTCAAAGCAAGGCTTAGCAATAGATCCAGATAAGATTGAAGCCATTAGAGGATGGCCAACACCTAGAAATGTGTCAGACGTTAGATCTTTTATGGGATTAGCTGGCTACTACAGAAGGTTCATAGTAGGTTTCTCTAAGATTGCTCATTCCATCACTTCTTTGCAAAAGAAGGGGACTAAATTTGAATGGACACTCAAATGTGAAAACAATTTTAATTTGTTGAAGGAATTAATTACTAGTGCACCTGTATTAAAGATTTCTGACCCAAATGCAAGTTTTGTGGTATGTACAGATGCTTGTAAGGAAGGAATTGGGGGAGTCCTCATGAAAAATGGACATGTCATTGGATATGAGTCCAAAAATCTTAAGGAGAATGAGAGGAACTATTCCACCCACGACTTGGAACTTCCTTCCATTGTTCACGCCTTGAGGATGTGGAGGCATTATCTCATGGGGAAGAAATTCAAATTAAGGACAGACCACATTGGCCTGAAGTATCTTTTTGAACAACCGACCTTGAATGCCAGGGAAACAAGATGGTTGGAATTTTTAAGTGAATATGACTTCGATATCAAGCATATCAAGGGAAAGGAGAATAAAGTTGTCGATGCACTTAGTAGAAGAGTGCATCTCATGCATGCTATTGTTGTCAGTATGCATCAGTCTGAATTGAAGAGCAGAATTTTAGATGGTCTTGTTACATATCGGCATTACCTACAGGTAAAGGAAAACTTACAGCAAGGAAATGTACAATAGAAAGTAAAGGAGTACGAGATAAAGGAAGATGGATTACTCATGCACAAAATTAGAATCTATGTTCCTAGTTCTAGAGAACTGAGGAATTTGGTACTAAAGGAAATTCATGATGTTCCTTATGTTGGACATATCATTTACCAGAAAACAATTATAGCAGTAAGAAGCCAGTTCTTTTGGCCGGGAATGAAGAAGGATGTTGTTGATTACATTGCTCGATGTATGGAATGTCAAAAGGTGAAGTTTGAGCATAGGCACCTAGCGGGTTTGTTGTAGCCATTTCCAATTCCAAAGAAGAAATGGGAAGTGATCACCATGGATTTCATCACATGATTACCTAGAACGAATAAGAAACACGATTCAATCATGGTAGTGTTTGACAAATTAACAAAGGCTGCTCATTTTGTTCTTGTGAAGACAACGCATACAACAGCTAATATTCCATAAATTTTCATGAAGGAAATTGTTAGGTTGCATAGGATACCTAGGACAATCATCTCAGACAGAGATACGAAGTTTACCTCCAATTTTTGGAGGGGATTGTTTAAAGGATTTGGCACAAATCTAAACTTTAGAACATCATATCATCCCTAGACAGATGGGAAAACAGAGAGGGTCAATCGAATAATTGAAGACATGCTAAGAATGTATGTGATGGATAAGCCATTTAAGTGGGAAGATTACTTACACTTGGTTGAGTTTGCATATAACAATGGGTATCAAGCTTCATTGAGAATGAGCCCATTTGAAGCCTTGTATGCTAGGAAATGAAATACTCCAGTGAGTTGGGACAACCCAGCAGATAGAGTGGTACTTGGGTCAGAGTTTCTCAAGGACATGGAAGACCAGGTGATCAAGATTAAGGATAATTTAAAGGCATCCTAGGATAGACAAAAAATTTATGCAGACAAGAACAGGATAGTTAGAGAATTTAAAGTAGGGGAGAATGCACTTTTGAAAGTGAATCCTAATAAAATCTCTTTGAAATTGGGTATTTGTAAAAAGATGGCAGCTAGATTTTGTGGTTCATTTGAAATATTGGACAAAATAGGGTCAGTTGCATACATGCTTGCATTGTCTACTTCCATGAATGTGCATAATGTATTTCATGTATCTTTAATAAAGAAATATGTACATGATCCTAACCATGTTATTGATTGGCATCTTATTCAGGTAGAGATAGAGGGAGACTTTCAAGTTCAGCCAGTGCAGGTATTGGACAGAAAAGTATAAATGCATCAGAATCAAGTTATAGAACTGGTAAAAGTTCAATGGACCTGCTACTATCCTGAAGATGCTACCTGGGAGCATGAAGATGCCATGCGGGCAGAGTAACTGCAGCTTTTTGAATAAATTTGAGATTTTGATCTTTGTTTTGCATATGCACTGAGGACAGTGCCAAAATGG
>JASDQU010224008.1:0-14440 GCA_032191745.1 Picea mariana | reverse complement strand
GTGTTGGTTCTATCATTGGGAAAATATATGTACTATGTCTCATTTATAGATGACTTCTCGAGGAATACTTGGATATATATTCTCAGGAAGAAATCTAAAGTCTTTGATGGGTTTAAAGAGTTTAAGGCTCTTGTTGAGAATGAAACAGAGAAAATAATTAAGGTGTTGAGGACAGGTAATGGTGGAGACTTCCGTGGGAATAAATTTGAATAATTATGTAAGAAGTGTGGTATAGAAAGGAAGAAGACTATTCCATATACACCTTAACAAAATGGAGTTGTAGAAAGGATGAACAAGATGCTGATGGAAAAAGAAAGGTGCATGCTCAGTGGTGTCAGGTTAGGGAAATAATTATGGACAAAGGCAGTGGGTACTGCATGTTACCTGGTCAACAAATCACCCTCATCAGCATTGGATGACACGACTCCACAAGAGATATGGACTAGTAAGAAACCTTCTCTCACACATCTCAAGGTATTTGGTTGTGAGGCCTATGTTCATGTTCCAAAGGAAAACATGAGTAAGCTAGATAAGAAGGTTGAAAAGTGTATCTTTATTGGGTATAAAGATGGTATTAAAGGTTATAATCTTTGGAATACAGAAACTAAGAAGGTTGTGTATAACTGAGATGTGGTTTTTAGAAAAATAAAAGATGTTGTCAAACAACATGTCCTACCAAGTAAGGAAGAAACATAGAAAATAAAGTTTGATTTAAAGGATGATGAATCACACTCTACATAAGAACAAGAATCATAAGAAGAAGATCGTCATACTCCAGTATTGAGAAGATCGGTTTGGGAAAGAAGGAAACCGGAAAGGTATATTCCGCCAGATTTTCGTTCAAATTTTGCTTTGTCTATTACTAATGATGATCCTAGAACTGTTAGGGAGGAAGTGGATTTTGAGGATGGAAAACTATGGAAAAATTCCATGGATGAAGAAATGAAAGCCTGGGATAAGAAAGAGGCTTGGGATCTAGTGGAGTTGTCGACTGGAAGAAATCCCATTGGCAGCAAATGGGTATTTAAAAAGAAGTTGAATGCGGAAGGCAAAATGGAGAAATACAAAGATCGGTTAGTAGAAAAGGGTTATTCCCAGGTTGAGGGAATTGATTTTGGTGAGATTTTTTTCTCCTCTTTCCAAGTTAACTTCTATTAGATTTTTTTTATTTGTTGTTGCTGCATTTGATTTTGAGGTAGAACAGATGGATGTGAAGACAACATTCCTACATTGGGATCTGTAAATAGAAATCTATATGAAGCAACCAAAAGGCTTTACTGTGAAGAGAAATAAGGAGTTGGTATGCAAGCTGAAAAAGTCCTTGTATGGTTTAAAACAATCACCAAGGATGTGGTATAAAAAATTGGATGCTTATATGCTGGGACTTGGCTTCATAAGAAGAAAAGAGGATCATTGTGTGTATTTTAAATTAATTGGTGGTCATTTGATTTATTTGGTCTTGTATGTGGATGACATGTTGTTGATAGGAAACAAAAAGGATATTATCTAGGATGTGAAAACTTAGTTCTCCTCTAAAATTGACATGAAGAATTTCGGTGTTGAAAATTTCATTTCGGGCATAGAAATTAAAAGAGATTGGGAAAAGAGGAAACTCTAGTTAAATCAGAGAAAATGTCTCGAGACAATATTGAAGAGGTTTAATATGCAGGAATGTAAACCGGTAAAGGTACCTATTCTTGTTGGTTTAAGGTTATCTGTGGATCAGTGTCCCAAACGTGGGAAGAGGAGGAGGACATGTCTCATGTTCCATATGTGAGTTCAGTTGGCAGTTTGATGTATGCATTGGTTTGTACTAGAACGAACATTGCACATGCAGTGGAAGTTTTGAGTAGGTATATGTCAAAACTAGGGAAGGAGCATTAGACAACAATAAAAAAGGTTTTCAGGAATTTGAGTGGAATTACTAGTTATGGATTGTGCTACCAAGGAAGACTATGATTGTACAAAGTGTTGGACATTCATGGCTTTTTGGATGCACACTGGGCTGGAGATTTGGATCGCAGAAGATCTACAAGTGGGTATGTGTTTAACCGGTTTGGAGGAGCAATCAGTTGGATGAGAAAAAGGCAGTCTGTAGTGGCACTTTCAACTACAAAAGCTGAATACATGGCAACCACTCATGCATGCAAGGAATCATTATAGTTAAAAAGATTTTTTTCAGGTATTGGGTTGGAACAACAAGCTGTAAGGATAGATTGTGATAATCAAAGTGTAATTTTTCTGGTGAAGAACCCAACTTATCATTCAAAGCCAAACATATTGATGTTCAATATCACTTTGTGAGAGACATGGTTGAAGAAAATAAAGTGTCGTTAATGAAGGTGGACACTTTGAAAAATGTTGCAGATTCATTAAAAAAATATGTGATCACTGAGAAGTTCTCTTGGTGTAGAGTATCTATGGGCATTGTTTCCCTGGATTGTTGACTATGTAACCCTGTAACCCATGTATGAAAAGAAAAAAACAAGTGGGAGAATGTTGGGTATGTGTTATATTATTTGCACAACCAGATTTTCCTCGGGAAACATGTCTTTTTTCTCCTCGATTTATGTGTGCATTGTTGGGTGGTTTTTCGGCACATGGTATTTTTATGATGGTTTTTCTATTTACGATTAAGGAATTAGGGTTTTTGACTAATCCAATTCATTGAATTAGGGTTTTGGATGTCATTGGCTCCTATATGTATATTGTATTGTAAACAATGTATGATGTGGATGAATATAGAATATGTTGGTTTTCCTGATTTGGGTTTCCAGGGGAAAAATATCTATGTAATGTGTGAATTTTCTATTGTATCTTTTCTATTCTTTTACTGAAAATATGTTTGCAGTAAATAATTGTAAAAGTTTAAAATATACATACATGACATGGATATAAGGTATTCTAGATTCAATGCAAGGATGCATTGGTTAAATGTGGCCATGGGTATTGGCACATTGGGTTTATTATTTGGTAATGTTTTGAYTGCATTATGAACTTTTTTGGTGCTAGTAATGAATATGTGATGAATGATGTTTTCATTCCATTTAATATGAATAATAGTCGAAAGTTATGGAAGTTTTAGATTAACATAATTCTGAAAATCACTTCATGGACTAAATGCAAATGTTGCAGTGAAATGATATTGTGCATGATATACTAACAACTTGTTTGGCTACAAGAAATTTGAGGAAATTGCAGGTAGAGTACTCTTGGATATGGAAATGATGTAATCCCATAAGGAAGACTGATATCTACAGTTGAAAGAGCCAAACACAATGAGAAAAAATTTCATGCCTGAGAAATTTTATTTTTCTGTATAAAACAAATTCAAGAAATTAATAATTGAAAATTGTTATGATATGCTAAAAATTTGTTGGGTTGCATGGAAATTGAGAAAATTGTAGGGGAAATGGTATTGGATATGGCAGGGATGTAATTCCATAAGGAATATTGATATCTATTGTTTCAAGAGCCAAACAATTATGAGCAGAAAACTCATGTTTGAGAAATTTTGTTTTCCTTTGTAAAAAAGATTTGAAATTTTATAATTGAAAATCGTATGATGATGTCTCATATTGAATGTATGCATATAATGCATATGGGATGATTTACATAGGTTATATATTTCTAGTGGAAGTATAGCAACAAGTTGGCATTTTTCATTTTTCTTCGTAAGAACACCTTGGCAAATGATGGATTGTCTGAGGAACTATATAACAATGAAAAGGATGCATGAGCCTAGAGGGTGAGTACAACAAGAAGAACAAAGTTGTCGGGCATGACGAGTGAACTCCTATGTGGAACTTGCACTATTGAAGAAGTAGGATGTTAGGCCTGAAGCATGAATTCCTATGTGAGTTTCACTATAGAAACAAGGTTGTTGTTGGTTATTTTCTAGTAGTTTTTCCTACTAGTGAGTTCCTTGAGATCCCAGTAATGAGATTCATAGCTACCTATGCCAGAGAGACCCTAATAAACGAATGGTGCAGCTCGATGCACTTATTAAAGTGAAGGGGGCACATTCCTTGGGTCAACCCTGATAAACAAATGTGATGCTCAATGGAATGTGAGCAGTGAAGGGGTACATTCCTTGGGTTGGGAAAGTCAAGAGGAAGAGAGCTAGTGAAAATCAGGATAACTATAAGAGAATACCAGTTGCTTATATATATGGTTTGGGCCAGAGTGTGTATGTATATATGTTTTTGTCTAGGGTTCCTTTGTATCTATGTCTATTGGGGCTGGAGCACCTATGTATTTATGGATTTTTGGGCTGAAGTGCCTATGCATTTTATGTTTTAGGATGGAAGGCATATGTGATGTTGGGCCGAAAATCCTATGTATCGATTAACGACTAGAGAGACTACTCTTGTAATATGTATGAACACCTATAGGGTGTTGTGCACTGATGATAGTGAAAAAATAATGGGAAGGGGAATGTAACATGTTGGCACAAGTTTAATCAGACCAGGGTCCTTCTTAGGTTACCAATAAAAGGTACCGTGTAGTCTAGAGCACTGGCATTTTCTTCTCCTCCGAAGAGAAGAAGTCTCAGCCAAAGCGCTTCTGATACAGATAGATAGGGAAGGGTAGGGAAAATAGTTAAGAGGATCCATAGAGCCTTCATGAATCATCCATGATCTTGCGCAAGAGACATAAATAGATCTAAAACATATATGTGCAAGAATCAAACCTACTTACATTAAGAACAAGCATTTAAACACAGAACCATCGACTAGAACTTTTAACCCTGAAAGAAGAACTGTAACGCATAAGGAAAACACACAGAGACACATCATATTTGAAAATTTAGGTCCTTCTTCATATTATCTTCAGAATATTTCTTTGATTACAGACTCAGAATTACACAGTAATGCATTGTACAAACTCTTGACTCTCGACTCATGTCGCAGAGCTCCGATTCTCAAACCGATAGATCCAATTCATTACAGACTCAAGACTCAACTTGACTCAACTACCCACAATCAACCCAGAACCAACTCGTAATCAACTGAACAACAACAACAAAAAAATTCAACAACCCTCTTACACTTATGTTCATCCCTATATATAGTTGGGTTGTGTCTTCTATTTTAGATTGTGCGCTTCCTTGTTCTGTTGCAACCGTTTGTTGCTTAGCTGGCGTTGCGTTGATTTTCACAACTATTTTTTGTTTCTCTTTATCGTTCCACTGTCCATCCTCTATTTAAGCTTGCACAACTTGTGCTCAGTCAAAACTTGCACAATTCCTTATCCAAAAATGAAGGGCCCAACAAGCTCTGACCACAATCCTTGACTCGCCCTCGAGTCAAGTGCTTGGTTCTTTCGCATATTTCAGGCACATCTGTTGTTTTCCCTTATCCTCCTTTTCTTCTTCCTTGTGATCTTATGTTTTTGATTTCTCTTCTTTTACCTCTTCAAATGAAGGGCCCAACTCTGGTACTAACTCTAAGGCTCATTGTTTCACTCCTTGAAAGTTTCCCACTTTATCCTGTCATTTCCTGGAGAAGAGTGATGCCTTTGCAACAAACTGTTGGGTTGTCTCCTTGCTATCTGCCTTTGGCTTGGATGTGACCAACAAGTTCCACTCGGAATCTGTTGTTGCGTCAACTTGATGCATTTGCATGTACATTGCCTGAATGACAGGTCAGAAATCACAAAGCTCTTTCTTTGCTATGGACTGTGCCTCAAATAGGGCATTCAACTCATTGTCTGCCTCTTGAATTTGGTCGAACTTCTGTTGTTTCTCCATAGGATACATTGTGGTCAAAACTTCTTCATTCAACACCTAAATCTTTGTGCGCACCTCCTCCAAGACTTGGTTGTGTCGAGCGATGATGTCCATCCAATCACTGACTTCCCTGAAAATTTGTTTTCATTCTGCTGTGTGCTTGTGTAGTGTTGTTCGAGCATTGTTTCCTTGCAGTACTATCTTCTACATCTACTCTTGCAGCTTCTGAGGCTGTTGATTTGCTTCTTGTTGGGCTTGTTGTAACTGTGCTTTCAGCTGCTCAGCTTGGGTGGCGAGTTGTGTCCATGCTCCTTGTAGCAACTCAATCTGGTGTTCCGACTCACCTGCATCACTGACTTCAGGTAGTTCGGGCACAACCTTCTGAATCTCCAGCCAGGCTTCAACAAGTCTTTCTTGCACTCTTTCCAGCTTGTGCTGAACTTGGATTTTTTCATGTGCTTCCTGCATCCTTCATGTTTTCACGACAAAATCTTCCTTCCTTGCAACTTCGGCAGAGCTCTCGACCTCCTAGAGCCTTTTCTCTAATTGATTAGTTGATTCTCTGATAAGTCCAAATAATTGCATTGCTGGCCACTATATGAGGTCAGCAGATGTAGGAGCTATGTCTTTGGGTGCTCGCGTCTGCAACGGAAGTCCACTGGCCGTTCAATTCTCTGAGTGAGTCTCTACCTCCTCCTATGTTGGCGGTCTTGGTGCGATCCTCGACCTTAGCATTGCAGGCAAAAGAGTAAGAACCTTTGTTCTGGATATGCAAAGTTGCATTAGTTATGTGCATTGCTAAGGGTCTTGGAGAACCCACTCCATTTATTCACGCGTAGATGTCACGCTCTGACCAGGTGTTGATGTTGGTTCCCTTTGAGGCTCTGGTAGCTCCTGCTCTTTTGTTACTTCTACTTCCTGCATTGTGGGTTCTTGTACATCCTCACCCTTGGCTGGTGAGGGGATTTGTTGTTTGCTTTGGGTGTGCAACTCCTCTTCAATTTGGGTGTCTTTTCGTTGCACCGAAGGCTCAGGCTATTGTTCCTGGATGCCTAGATTCAGACCATTCAGCTTCATGCTCTGCTTTGGTGCTTTGGGGTATGGACCAGAAACTTTTGATCTCGGCTTGGGTGACTCTTGGGTTATTTCTAGGAGTCCTCGCTACACTTTCTCTGGCTGATCGAGATGCATCGGCTCTGGGGTTGTGGTTTGGGGTGGACTGGTGATGATCCGATGCCATCCCTCGACCATTGTTTGGATCCTCTCGAGGAATCTGCCATTAAAAAAAATAAAAAAATGCCCCTTCTTGGAACCCTTTGAGTGCCAAAATTAGATGCCAATATTGAGGGGCTAAGTCCTCCATCTGGGTGTCTTGCAGGTGGCTGTGATTTAGGTGGATAGATTCCAGTCTCAGCACCTGCATGCAGCATCACCATGTGGTTTCTCTCACCAAACACTTGCATACAAGTCTGAGCACATGCTTGGGTTCTCACCGAGTGTTTTCTTTCGTTAGCATCAAAATAGGTTCTAAATACAAATGTCAACCTCCAAAATGAGTTCATGATACAGATGTCAGAAGTTTGAATTATTGGGTTGGATTTAAAATTAATATTTCATATTTAATATATGGATATTTTGTGGTAGTGTCATTGCATTTATTTTTTAAGAATATAGTTATGATACTCTGTCTCATTAGATTTGTTCTGTTGGCATGCTGGATTTTATTTGAATTTTGAATATGTTCTTCATGAACGATAGAGTTTCTAATGATGCCTAGATCATCATGGTTTTGTTCAGTTGTCTGATCAGTGGTATTTTCTCGTCCCACTTCAACTCACTCCCAATACTTGTAGAGCTCGAGGACCCTATATTGGTGGTTTCTAGTAGTGTGGAGTCCAGAAAATCCTCTGTCTATGTATGTCTCCCTCCCTGGCTCGGAACAGGAACAGTGGAAATACGCACAAATGTACACATTCCATCTACGAACACGCTTAGTGGAAAAAGGGGCAAGAATGGGACTATTTTTTGATCATTTGTTGGATATTAATAAACTGAACTTCAATCTTGTCTCCGCTAGTCCCTTGGTTATCACAACAAAATTGAAAATAAAAAATGAGCATAATATAGGGTTTCAAGGTTTAAAAGGGACAACTTTTAGTTGTTTTAGGGTTTTTTGCTGGGCCCACCCCTTATTGGGGATTTTGAATTACTGGAAAATAGTTTTATTCATGCTCAAAATGGTGCTGGTGTACCCATAATCAGGGTGAGTCTCTGAATCCACTTACAATACATTCAACTTGTAAAATGTTTCCAAAATCTGGCTGTAGGTGTGTATATTATGGTTGCGTAGGTATGGTAATTGGTTGGGGTATTTGAAATTGACCCCCTGGGTACAAAGGTTTATCATGTTACTTCCAATATATTTTTTGAGACTCTAGAATTGAGAATATGTTAGGATGTTTGATCTATAATCATTTTTGAAGACATGATAGCTAATAAGAGGGTTAATAAACAACATTTTGTTGAGGGTTAATGGAGTTTTTTAAGTTGTCAATTTGTTTGATATTTTTAGCATTATTTAGGTCCCAATTGCTCACCTTCAGAGGTAATCTTTTGGGCTACAGAACCATATCTTTTACAGTGGGTTGTGTCAACATGGTTTGCTCTATTTCTTGGGTTATGTTTATTGCATTTGACGGCGGGGCCGACAGTTTTGCACCACTGTCTATGGCTAGAGTTGCAATGATAATGGCAGCCATTGGTATTTCTTTGGACATGGATTTCGCCCTATCCTTGGCTGTGATGTCTCCTAGGAGGGAAGAATGTTTAGATGCAGTGATAATCATCTTGTATCCATGGATGATGTCATGTTCTTTAGGATGCGATTGGCACTGCAATATGTAGGTTGGCTATGCACTCCTATCTTTAGTAATGATATATTTGGAGATAATGTGCATTCTATCTGGTAGTATAGTGGAAGGAACACTTGGTATAAAGGCTTTTGGAAAGTGGATATATGGTGCTTTACAAATACTGGTTTGGTTGAAGTGGGGAGTGGGTAGTGCTTTTCTTCTTAGAGATATTCACAGAGAATTTTTTGGAAGAAGTTGTTCGACATGGAAATCTCTAACATATTATTCTGCATTCTTGCTCAATGTTGTCTTGACTGGAGTTCGGTCCATGAGGTTTCAATTATTGATAGCTTGTGTACAACTAAGGATAATGGTTTTAAGTTTACAACAGTGTTTCCAAACCATTTTAAGTTTACAACAGTAATTCCAAACCAAGCTTGTCTAGCAGGGACTAAGTTGCGCTATAGCACTTGTTATAATATAAAATATAAAGTGATGCCGTGCATAAAATATTAACTGATGCCATGAGTATTTTTTTTGCCTTTTCAAAAAATAATTTTAAAAACTTCTTAAATTTGTATTTAGTTCTTGTTAGTCTACGATAGAATATTAGTATCTCATTGTTATTTAAATACTCAAAAAGTTTCCATAAACAAAACATTATTAAAAATATAAAATGATTTTTTTTTTAATTTTCGAGATAAAAATAATCTATAAACAAAATATCATTAAAAGTATAAAATGAATTGTCAATCGTTTATGGTGTGGGTTTCATTTGCTAGTTTATCCGAGTTCAATACCCTTATGGTGTGTTTAGTCCAGAGGAGCCTAGGTCGGGTGTAATCCTCGAGTGATTTTGACAGCTTAGATTTTGTTATTAAAAGAAGTTTGAATTTCCTTTTAAATGTTATTTTACATCTTTATAAAAAGGTAGCTTATAGACGTTAAAATACTACACAACAATTGAAAGGTAGCTTATTGACAATCAAATATTACACAATAATTGAAAGGTAGCTTATTGACATTCAAATATTACACAATAATTGAAAGGTAGTTTATCGATATTAAAATACTACACAAGAATTAAAAACATAGATTAATGCATTGAGTTATATGGGGAAAGTGCTTGTGGCCTATGTTGGGAATTGATAAACTCCATAAAATGGTCTTCGTGTGTTTTTAGAGGGCACACCCATCACCCAATGCCTTGCTTTGTCCGAAACAATGAACATAGCAACAACTCCACCAAATCCAATCCCCAGTCCCAGTGTTAATGCTATCAAAGACATATCTTCATCAACATAGCTCAACCATCCCCTTTTAGCATTACTCCTATTCTTTGGCTTATTCTTTTGTGTGCATGTTGGTAGAGGAAACCCACATAAGCACTCATTCCTATCAAAAGATGTTACATTGAAAGTGTAAAACTGTGTCCCCATTGGGATTGTCCCGCAGAGGTTGTTAGATGAAACATTGAAAGATGCCAACATTGATAATTTAGAGAGAACTTCAGGGATAAATCCACTCAAATTATTTTTTGACAAGTCCAATTGCTCCAAAGAAGATATCCCACTAAGAGATGCAGGGATTTTTCCTTCCAATTGATTTCCAGATAAATTCAATAGTCGTAAGATACTCATGCTTCCTATGTTTGAAGGGATTTCTCCTGTAATATTATTACAAGACAAATCAAATATAGTGTCTGTAGGCAATAGATATGACATATTGTAGTCATTTCCTTTCATGCCAATAATAATTTCCCAATATATTTTAATATCATTTGACACATTTGCAAATCCAGAGAGTCTCTCAAGATGAGTTGGTATCCTTCCACTGAATTTGTTGTTGGATAAATCCAACACATGCAACTTGGTAAGATTTGTGACGTGTTGAGGAATACAACCATGCAGATTATTATAACCAAGGCTTAAAGCTCCCAAGTCATGAAAATATGTGAAGTATGGAGGAAGCTCGCCTCTCAATCCATTTTTCCTTAAATCCAATAGCTGAAGCTGGGTACAGTTGGCCAAAGATGCAGGCAATGTCCCAGAAATGTTATTAGATTGAGTAGAGAAAATTCTCAAAGTGCAATTGCCAATGCTATTAGGAATAGGTCCATCCAAATTGTTTTCTGATAGATCTAATGCTTCTAATGATAGATTTAATGGCTTAACCCTGTGCTTGGGAAAAGCTTGGTACAATTAAAGAAGTAGGTTTTTAGGCCCATAGGTTGTCTAAGAAGTGGGTTATCAATATTTTCCAAGAGTCGGGTTGTCAGGCCTGTGAGAAATATCTCCAGTTAAGATATTGGTTGGGAATTGTTCCCTGGTGCAATGGGCATTAGTTGCAGTGCTTTGAGACTTCTTGATCTGACTTGTTGTTGAATCCCTGGAAAGGAAGTGGGGCAGCCGAAGGAATGTTGATCAAAGAAGGGGCACACCTCCTGGGGGGACAGGCATGTGGGGAATGAGGAACTATAGACTAGTTGCAGAAGTCAACACCTTGGAATGAGAAGTTTCATTGTTTGTTATACCATAGATTGGCACTAGGAATCCTTTTTCCCTGGTGGAGTTATAGCCCCAACTTATGAGTGAATTTTTGTTGAAATATTATGAGAAACAATGTTTATGGTTGGGAGGAACATCTAAGTCACGCACGTAGTTGGGGACTTTTCATCAAAGATGAGTGTTCTTATGTGCTTGTTTGGTTACTATGTGTTTATTCATTTGTATATGTTATGATATATTACTTGCATATTGTTGTATATGAATAATGGTTTTTATTTTGTTAATGTTGTCTATTATGTAAGTGTGATATGAGTATTTAGCATAATATTCGTATATTCTAAGTATGCTAGTTGATAAGTGAATTTTGTTAATATAGTCCTGTAAATGATCAAAAGCTTCATGAGTGAGGCTAGAAGTATTGTGCGCATGGAAAGTGTTCCATCTGCACAAGTGATTGGATTCACTATGTGCGGGGAAACCTAGTCTGCATGCACAGGAAATCAAGTCACCTGCAAGTGGAATCACAACAATTATGAAGGATTTGGTATTCGAGTCCTTTGTATGGTTATGCGCACGATATTTTTCACATGTTTGGAGTGGTCTTACACTCTATAATGTTGGTGTGATTAGTATGCTTGAGTGTAAAGTTTTATTTCAAGTTACTTTTGTTGTTATAATTTGAAAAAATATGAGTGATGGTGGTGTGGCACAAACCGGTTTGAGTTGTATGCATTCCGTCAAATGTTTCCACATAGTATGACATTAACTGCGCACTAGACCTTTGGGTGACTTTACTTAGCAGTAAGTTGGGCACGTCATTTAGGTACATTGTATTGTCGTATCGAAGAGTCAAAATTCAGGATCGTGGGTGATGTGGCCCAGCCTAGGTGGATGGGGATGTTACAGGATCTGAGAAGCTTTGATAATATCCAGGACTTCTTCATGAAGATTAAATCCCTTCATATTCAACTAAAGGGATGTGGTTTTGACAAATCAAATCAACAAAAGAAATTGGTAATTTTAATTTGTCAAAACTTGGTCCAAAGTATGTAGTGTTTGTCTCGACTTTACATAAAGTGAGGTTCACATCGGGAGCAACCTAGAAATTCCATCACTCGATTAGTTCATTCAGTCCCTAAGGCATGAGCAAGATAAGCTCATCTAGATGGGAATAATCAAGAGCACCAAGGCACATGCACTTGTTGTGTATGAGAGCAATAACAAATCCAATATGAATTCCAAGTAGAAATGAGAGGGAAAGAAGGATCATGAGCAAAGGAAGGAAATCAATTCCAAACCATTCGATGAATCCTATGACTCCAAAGGTGGAAAGGGAAAGAAAGGGAAGACAAAATGTTGTTATTGCAATCATGTCCACCATTCTGAATCATCATGCATGAAAAATACAATAGACCTCATGGCGCAGAAACTTCAACAGAACAAACTTTGGGACTACATTATAGAGAATGCCAAGAAGAGGTCGGGAGACCAAGCTCTAGAAAAATGAGGTAATTTACATGATTTGATTTCTATTCATTATTCTCTTGATGCATGGATCCTTTATTCAGGTGCATCCCATCACATGGAAGTCGCATAGGATGTCTTATCTTCTTTATCTGCATGCATGGGTCCTCACATCCTCATGGGTGATGATACTCCAGTAGAGGTCACTAGACAAGGGAGAGTAGAGCTCCAAAATGGAAGTTTTGAGAAATTATTTCATGTTTCAAAAATCTCCGTGAATCTACTCTCTATCTATCAGGTTGCACATTTAGGCACAGGAAAAAGGGTAGAATTCACACTAGATTTTGTGACCATATATGACATGCATGGAAACTCCAAGATTGTTGTTGGTGAGATAAATCACCAGTCTCGGCTGTATACATTCTCTAATTTTATTTCTAARTATGATTYCACATTGATATYGACTCATGTTGATGATGATAGTAGACTCTGGCAYRAGATTTTTGGTCATCTAAATTGCAGGTACATGCAACAACTCAACAAATAGGGAATGGTCAAAGGCTTGTCCAACATACACTTTTTCGATGGAGTTTTTGAAGTATGTGTTCTTGGAAAACATCCTCAAGAGAAGATTGAGAAAGGGAAGGCTTGGAGGGCCTCCTCTCCCTTGGATATTTTCCAAAGTGATCTCATGGGTCCTTTTCCTCATCCATCCATCATCAAGACGAGGCGTGTTCCTACATTTATTGATGATTACTCATGACACTCTTGGGTATATTTTCTCATGTAGAAGTCCAAATGTTTTGAGCATATCCAAGTCTTCAAAGTGTATGCAAAGACTTAGTTCGGGAAGAATATCAAGATCCTCCACATAGATAATGGGGGGGATTATCTAAACAAGGATATCTAGCATATTTATGATGAGGCAGGTATGCAACTACAACATATAGTACCACACTTTGCAGCAAAATGGGGTAGCTGAGAGGAAGAATTGATCTCTCAAAGAGATGGTCAGTTACATGATGCATGCAAGGCCCATTCCCTCCAATATTTGGGTTGAATCACTTAACTTTTCTAATTACATAAAAAATAGATCTCCTCGCAGATCTATAAAGGATAGGACAACTTTTGAGGCCTAGAGTGGAATCAAACTGGAAGTCGCCCACTTATGAATCTTTGGACCATGAGCATGGGCACAGACACCCTCTGAAAAGATGAAGAAATTAGATACTCAAAGCACAACATGAATCTTCGTGGGATATCCTAAATGTGTGAAAGGTTGCATGTTGATTTATCCCTCAACATATAGGCTCATCATTGAGCATAATGTTCAGTTGGAGGAAATTCCCATGCATGCACAACATGATCCACATGCAGAGACTTTTGTACTTCATCCTGTATTAGACATCTAAGATGATGAGTCCACACATTCATGTCAGACCTCAAATTTTATTTCGAATCGGATTCGGATGATGATGAGCATGTAGATGATGATCCATAACAGATGCCCAAGTGGGCGCAGTCCACCCTACAAGAAACATGTGACCTTATGGGGGATCCAGCAGATTTGAGGAGGACGAGACCCCAGTTTGAGGAACCTCCTCATGCACTTAAAACTATCAAACATGTGATTCCCACACATTGTTATATGGTTTTAGCTTCATACATGCACACCTATGCGAAGGTTGCAGGGAATCCCTTCTGGGAATCCGCTATGCAGGAGGAGTACAACTCTCTCCTCAAGAACCAGACTTGGGATGTAGTTCTACTTCCTTCAGATAGAAATATTTTCAAATGCATATGGGTCTATAGGACCAAGAGGGAAGAAAATAGGAAGGTCAACAAGTACAAGGAAAGAATGATTTTCAAAGGATTTCAGTAGATCC
>JASDQU010224006.1:7607-17611 GCA_032191745.1 Picea mariana | reverse complement strand
GATTCTGGGTAAAGTCCCAAAATAATTCATAGCCATCAGATTAAGAGGAAAGGTGGCATAAATCTATAGATTTCGGGTAAAGACCCAAAGCAAGCCTCAACCGTCCGATTCAAGTGGACATGCGGTAGGAATCCGCTTACTTCGAGGGGAAGTGAAGTTTGAGATTTGAGATGTTAGAAGTCTAGAGATCCGAAGGAAATATCGACCGTGATCGAGCAAAGGGGTCATAGGACCGTTGATCTAGTTGAAAGGTCAAACCCCCGAAGCAGAGGTAGAGTCGTTGATTGAGAAGGATAGGTGTCCATAAATCGTCGACTCTGGAAGATTGACGTACGAAAGAAAGGAAAGTTTGAGACTTGAGAATTTCGAAGTCTAGAATTCTGAAAAAAATCACAGCCGTTGATTTGCAAGAGGTCATATCTGATCCACAACTTTGAAAGGGATATATCTAAGCTGTCAGTTCAGAGGCACCGTCAAGATCGTGAGATCGACGGTCTCGTAGCATTGCGGGGATAAGAGATGCGCGAACTTGAAAAAGTTGAGGGTGGACCACAATCCAAACCATGGTTTTGAAGAATGGACACATGGAGGCTCGAGGAGAATTTCAGGCTGAAAGGTAGTTTGGTTTCAAACTGCCTTTGGTCACGCCCGCAGTTGTGTGTTTGCGTGAGGTTATTGCCTAAGATCACCTCAAGGAGGGGCTTATTAGAAAAGGGGCTAGCGCCCAAACTCAGAGATTCGCCAAGCTCAAAGGGAAGGTCACGGGTACCATTAGACCTACACCCAGAAGTTGAAAGGGTCTGCGTTTAATTACAGAGCGAGACCATCAGGGTCTCAAAGATTCATTTGGCTTCAGAATCAAAGATACTTGTCCGGGAGGTCGGACTTGTTCCCCGACTTTCCAAATTAGAAACCATGAATGGAGAATCTATCCTTTAAGAAAAGCAAAAAATTTTATGCCCCGTCGTGCGTGTGTTACATTGAGAAACAAGATGATTGTCAATCTCATGCAAACCATGCCTAAGCATGAAGTCCTTCATACCAATAATTTAAATGTCATCCCAAGATTTGGTGCTAGACAAGAAGATAATGTACCTAAAATACCACAAATTAAACCTAGCAAGATAGATCACTAGTAACCTAATCCACAAAAAGAAAGTTAGACTATGAAAGAAGCAGTTGAATTCTTCGACCTAGAAGATGAGGAAGAGAAGCAAAGAGCACATCGACAAATGCAGTACTAGGAAGGGATGAAAGATGCATTCTTAGACAAATTCCTTAATCTATTGAAAGAGGAAAAATCGGTTGCTTGACTATTGGAACTATTGAACATCTCGAAAGAATGTTAAGAAGAGCAAAAAACATGAAAAAACTTGACGCAACTCACTCAAGAAAAACTCCAAGATGATTATGACCCGCAAGTCAACCTCAAAATCGAAGGATTTATGGTTCCCCAAGTAGTGGTTGACTTCAGTTCACAAGTTAATATTCTCTCTAAGGAAACTTGGATCAGAATGGGTAGGCCTAAACTAACAATATCTAAGAACTTCCTTAAACTTGCAGATCAACAATTTGTTGAACCCATTAGCTTATTAAGGAGTGCATAAATTTTTGTCATGGGGATAGTGGAGCTGGTTGAATTTGAAGTAATTAATTTAGTCGAAGGTATCCCTACCTACTTAGTGTTGGTTGGATGACCAAGGGGAAGAAAGATGAAAGTGGCCATTTTTCTCAAAAGAGACCAAATCAAACTTAAAGGAAATGGGAAGAAAATTATCATACCCTCGGACCCCAGGGAGGGGAAACTATGGAAAGAAACCTAGGAAGAAGAGCATGAGTCCAAAAAGCTATACCAAGTCATCCAAGGAGATCATGACAACATTGAATCCAATCTGAAAGGAGAATTACCACATGATTCACCGTTGTTAGTAGGTCAGAACTCAGACAACGAACTCTACAAATGGCAACTAGAAAACTATGAATCAAAAGCAAGAGAATGTTGGTTGATTAAATCCATTCCCATGGATAAATTTCATTCATGCTTCTCTGTTAGAATAGTACCTATAGCATACGAGAAGAAAATTAAACATAATCTAATTTTAATCACCATAGATGTAAAGCCAACCTTGACTCCCCCGTTCTGATTCAAGGAGAGAGAATCATTGTTAGTTCATGTCGATGAGGTGTCTAAGATAGTTGGATATGCATGCATCCTGACTACAAAAGTGGATCGTCATGACTATATACTTCATCGAATGTTTTGATGGAAATAAATTATTAGTTGTAGCAAGCATACCTAAGTTTAAATGAATATTCAATCCTCTCATCCATATTGAAGTCTGTGTGAGTTAGTGGAGAAGAATTGGGTACAAATATGAAAGAGTATGGTCTCACATATTTCCCAATACACTTAATGATATTCCCTACAAATGGTACAAAATAGAAGAGGCACGTGATGAAACATTCACTTGGAAGGATCTTAAATAAAATTGTATCAAAGATTTTGCATTTAACCTTATAGAAACCGAATTGATTGAAGCAGTTAGAAAGATCAGAGAATGTATTGAAAAACCAAGCACCAAAGTAACTCAAGCAAAAGGAAAAGCATGGGTCGACATAGGGTTGAGCTTAACTTGTAATTATATATCATGGCATGACCAAAAGAATCAAATTTTACATCGTATCGATATGGAAAATGAAATTTTTTCGGGGAAAAATTTCATATGGTAGAAGGATCACCCATAAGTAATCAAAGAAGTGAAATTTGTATTAAGGGTATCTAAGTAAGACAACTAGGGAGAACCAAATAAAATCTTCTCCCCTCGATGTATAATGAAGTATGGGAGGGAGAGTGCAAGTTAGGAAAAAAAAATCATGTTCATGTGGATGCATCCAATGTAGTAGTCCTTGCCTAACCTGGTGATGAGATGGTCGACCACCCAAATGCTTATGCCAATCAGATACTAAATAAAGTTGAAAGAAATTATTTGACCATGGAAAGAGAAGGCCTTATGATGGTATTTACTCTATATAAATTTAGACATTATTTACTGGCTAATTCCTTCACTTCTTACACAAACCATCAAACCCTGAATTACTTGGTCAACAAGCTAGTTCATCAAGGTCGAGTCTACAAACGACTCATGTTATTTCAAGAATTTGAGTTTGAAGTAGTGGTCCAACTAGGGAAAAATAATGTTAGGCCCGACCATCTGTTGACAATATAAACTAGAGAAGAGGCGCCATACATTGATGACGACCTTCCAGATGCCCATCTATTCCTAGTCGTATCAAATCCAAAAGAAATAGATGAAATAGTATAGTTTCTACAGGAAGGAAAAGCTCTAGAGGACCTCCGAGAGAGAGAAAAAAGAAGGTATTAATAATGAAAGTCACCCCCTTCACACTTATGAATGGATATTTTTATAAATTGGGACCAGGGGACATATTAAGACGATGTGCTTTGGAACATGAGAGAGATGCCATAATTGAAGAAGCACATGTTAGTCCAGTGGGACGACATTTTCATGCAGATACAACTGCAAGGAAAAAATTACATGCAGGACTTTGGTGGCCCAAATTACATAAATATTATTGAGCCAAAATTAATAAATGTGATAAGTGTCAAAATATGGGTTGGCCATTATGGAAAGATTAGATTCCATTGAATTCGATCAATCCCAACCTACCTTTGGAAATATGGGCCATTGACTTTATCAGACCTTTTATGAAAAGAGAAAAACAAACTAGAGCTAGATATATAATAATTGTAGTCGAATATTTAACCAAATGGGTTGAAGTAGATCCAATCAACACATGCATGAAAGAAATGGTATACAAATTCATATACGAAAACATCATCACTATATTTGGGTCCCCTCCAACGTTGATAAGCAAACAAGGTGCACAATTTTTCATCGGTGCCATAAAATTAATAATGGAAGAGTTCCTGATTGACTATAGGAAAGCATCACCATATCACCCCCAAGAAGATGGGGTAGTCAACTAATTTAACAAGACTTTGCAGAAGGGGCTAGCAAAAATTTGTGGTGTTGACAGATATGATTGGGATGACAAGGTACAAGATATTTTATGGGAATACCACACTACATATAAACAGTCAACTAGACAAACCCCCTTCAAAGTCATTTATGGGTAAGAGGTTATAGTTCCAATACACTTATGGATGAATGCATCATGGGAAAATTTAGTATTACACTATGACCTAAGTATGGAAAAGAAAGAGTTGATACATCAACTAACAAACTCAAAGAACAACGATTGGTCACACTTCATCATCAAGAAGTGAAAAAGTAACAAAAAAAATCATGGCATGACCGACGCTTGAG
Organism: Picea mariana; assembly: GCA_032191745.1. Taxonomy (NCBI): domain Eukaryota; kingdom Viridiplantae; phylum Streptophyta; class Pinopsida; order Pinales; family Pinaceae; genus Picea; species Picea mariana. The sequence continues at coordinate 13,262 of JASDQU010224006.1, read as the reverse complement.
GAAAAAAGATACAAAAATTGGTGACTTGAGACTCTTTATGAAAATAATCTCAAAGGGAAGTTGATGAAGCCAGAAACTGCATGGTTAGGGCCTTACTTAATCGAAGATGTAACACACCCACTACCATAATCATGTTTTCATTGATTTCTGAAGAATCAGAGCCCCCAAAATATCTACGGAGGCCTAGCGTAAGCTATCTCTCTCTCTCTCTGCTCCCATGTGATCGCGAGTCATGATCACAGGTCAAATCATCATGGCGCCTCTTTGTATTTTGCACCTCGGCACTACAGGAATGTTGAATCGTTCGACTTTGCAACCGCTGAACCCCGACAGGGCTAGTGACTGGCCAATAGGGATGAATCCCTACAGGGTTAGCAAATGGCCATTAGGAACGGCCCTGTCGCGCGGTTGAGTGGAGTACAGGTGGCGAGAGGGGAAACACGACCCGGAGCGCGACGTGATAGGAGGCGGGAGGCGGTTCCCTCTTCACACGCCACACCATTTCAGATCCCCCCCATTAAAGGCAGAATGGCAAGGGGGGTCCGGAATTTTCCTGAATGTCGTTGATCAAGGCGAATAAATCCTGACCATTCAAGAGTTGCGCGTTCGATTCCGGACCCCCCCCTCACCGCTAAAGGCAGAACAACAAGGGGGCTCTGGAATGAAGCCTTAGTCGTAGATCTGGGCGAGTGGACTCTAGCCATCCAGATATGCTTGCTACTTACCCTAATGCGCATTCGTGCCCTAGCTTAAATCCGACATCTCTTCCTCACATCTCACGGTCATCCCAGACCCTGGATCCTCAGAGAGGATCATGTTCATTCATCAGGGCCTAACCACATGCTAACATCTCGATGTTTATAAGTCTGGATTTCGGGGTTTGAGAGTACAGGGGAACATGCCCTTCGATATCCCGAATGTCGAAACGCCGAAGTGTTGAACGAGCCTCAATTAGTGATTAGCCCCTTGGGTTATGCCTTGGTCAATATGACCTCTCCCCATATGACCATAGTCTCTCTTCCGTCGGGATTTATCAAGGTGAGAGCCTGACCTCTTGTCAACGGGACTCCCGAATCCCCGATCCCCGATTTCCCGAGACGGGTAATCTCTCGACACGTAGCCTCCCGAAATCGATCGGTCTACGATTGCTTCGGGGTTTCCACCATGGAACATCTCGATCTCTCGTCACCAGAACTCCCGAGTTCTCAATTCCCAATTTCCCGAAATGGGAAATCTCACGACACGTGGCCTCCTTTAATCGGACAAGTCGAATCTACTTCGGGGTTTCTACCATGGAATGCCCCGATCTTTTTTCACCAGAACTCCCGAGTTCTCGACTCCCGATTTCCCAAAGTGGAAAATCTCTTGACACGTGGCCTCCATTACTCGGACGGTCCAGATCTATTTTGGGGCTTTTGCCCCTATTCACTGGGGTTTAACCCTCGGGTATCTCCTGACAGATCCAACGCCTGTTGGGTTTTCCAGCCGAGATCTGACGGCTCAGACAGGTTCCTAACTTGTGTACTCTCCCACGACTCCCTAGACGTGGAAAGATCAACAGTCTGGATGCTCTCATGGACCTTGGGGATCTACAATCCCGACCTCTTCGCTACCCACGAAGACATAGAAAGTCACAGGGGTAAGGCACTTAACATCCTACTTTCTCCTACCAAATCTAACGGTCATGAGTGACCACAGATTTCCCGACGGRATCTCGTCCGTCGATSAMCACCTATCAAGGTTAAGGHACTTAWMTTTCYAKMTTCTTCTTCTTATCTRAYGGTCRTGAGTGACCACAGATCTCCCGAYGRGATCTYGTYCRTYGATTYGATACTTATCAGRRATTTCTTAAGGCCTTRCRCCTTCACRTCCTCCTTCCAGGCTCTTGATGGGMTTTTCAAGAAGGGTATCTCTATGGGGAGGTTTACCCARGGTACTATCTGAGGCAGATAAGGGTATCTCTCTCCCGAGAACCAGGCGTGAAGTCTAAATTAGATCAGTATGCATATAAATAACGATTTATGAGAACATAAGCCATACATAGTCTTTCCATTATAAACATACAACTACCAGTACTGATCAAAACATCATACAGGCATTCTTATACTGAAATTATTCACAATTTCACAGCTTATGAGCATAATTGTCAGAATACATATATTTCAAGATGCCAAAGGCAAAACACTTATCAGAAAGTAACACCAGGGGTTATACAACTGCCGAGAGGGGTGCTCGTTTCCACCCAACTGTAGGCTCAGCGACTCCCAGTGGATTTACCACTAGCTACCCCCGAGCTGAGACCATGATGCTGTGAGACTGCGTCTCTGTTTTTCAGTGACTAGGAGTGAAGGTTACTCTCCTTCTTCTCTGCTATCACTCACTCTGCATATCGCCAGAGTTCTCTTTCTCCCCTCGCGTATGCCACCAATTACTTCTCCCCCACGCCTTATCCTCTTGCGAGGTTGCGTGTGGCATGATTTCCCTCGCGCTGGTCAGGCCTGACGGCTCTACGGATGGGCGGTTCACCTCCCCATCCCTCGTTAATTCCTAAGGAGCCATCTACCTACTAGCCTGTGAGACATTTAATTCGGGGCCAGCAAGCCGCTTTTGGTTCTCCGGGCCAGTGAAGTCCAAATACGATATTGTTTTTCGGTGGAAGTTAACGCCACCTTTCCAGGTGCCTTCCACCACCTTTTTGCAACCATCGTGGTCTCTTTTTCATCATATCCCCTCTCAGCAGTCCTGCAATATAAATTCATAATATTATTCACATTCATCGACCTTTTCCACAAGGTCCATTCACATCACATATTCACATTTCTGAGTTTGCCACAGTTCTTGGCTAGTCCAGTTATTTTTACAAACTGGGGGAAACAGGGTGTTATAGAAGACATCTAACTGACTAGAGCGATGCAATTAAGAAGACTTCAAGGAAAGCTTATGGATAAGGTGTTAATGGCATTGGCTCAAGAAGTAACACCCCTTGAAAAAAGAAGGAAAAAATAGTCCATTGGTGAAAACTCCCTTTGGAGCGCTAATCGTCGAGGATTTGACTAAAAACCACTTGGTGGCAGTCAAGTACTTGAAAAGGAAAAAGAAAGAACAAAAAAGAGAGAGAAATTCTAATAGTGAAAACTGTTAGGGGCGTTGTTAGCCATGAGCTTACATGAAAACTATATAATCTAGTGGGTAGACTCTTGAAAAAAAAAAACTCAATAAGACAATCAATTAGGGATGAACCAGATAGAAAACCATCTTATGATGGTAATTTATTGACAATTGTTAACCGACTCAGACCATTAATAAGTAGAACTATCTCCAGATCATGGTAGCCACTTGGGACAAGGAAATAAAAATGAATGAGAAGTATAAAGAAGGTAGTCGATAGAAACTCACTTGATAAGAAGAATTTGACAAAGGAAGTTTCCTAGAGCAATTGGTAACCCCAGGAAAACAATGGCATCACAAAGAAGAATGCAAATAGTGGACAAAAAATATTAGCAAACTTTCAAGGAAAAACATGACAGAAGAATGAAGTGAGCGAACCAAGGAAGAGATCAACTAAGAGTGGTGAGTTGACCGAGACTAGGGAGTCAACCAAGAACACCGAATCAATCGAAAACAACGAACCAACCACAAAGGATTCGACAATGGGAAAAATTAGTCACACTCGATGCACTTAATGTGACTCAATGATACTAAAATTTGTTGACATGTCACTTACATGAGTGACCAAATTGCATTCGACACTGAATGCTCTATAAATACACCCATGTGAAGCCCGCCAAAACACATTACACAATTTTTCAATGAATTTGCATAAGTATGTTAAGATCCATGTGATAGAAAACCCTAACACAAAGGCTTGGACTCCCTCCCATTTGATTTAATCAGTTACATAAGAATAATTCATCGACGAAATGGCACCAAGATTGGGGGGACAAGTGAAGACAAAAGAGAAACTAGTCGAGCCCTGCACCGAGAAGAGATTCGACAGATAGAATGCGTAAGAGCTTGAGATTCAAATGATTAAAATCCGATAGATGTGAATGTATGAATTTGAATAGGAGAGACACAGGATAAATTTAATCAATTGGAGTGTAGTCAACAGAAAATGGAGGAAGGAAATCCTAATGTTGGAAAATGCACAAATTAAGTCATACATGAGTGCACCCTAGGTCACAGGGTTCAATGGCTGAAAGGAAGAAGCCACTAAATTTATCATTAGTTAATACCATCACGATCAATTATGGCTCGACTGACTAGTTCTAATCACAACTGGCCCGATCTGATGAATCTTTGGTCTACCTAGCAAAGGGGACCCAGTTCCAAAGACCACGGATCCCACAACATGGATTCAAAATTTTACAGGTAGTAACACAATGAAGAACTCCAAGGATTTGGTCATGATATAAGTGATTGATCGACATGTAAAATGGGCTTGCATCATGGCCTCCTTGTATTTGACATCATCTGGTTGAGCATCTGATGTAAAATTAAACATGATGGAAGCCATCGGTCAAATTATCGAACATGGCAAGCTATTTAATTGGGATGAACATGTTGTTGATATTCTGCAAACAATTATGAAGAGTGCCAAGAGTCAAGGAAATCCATTCGATACCCATCTATACTAATTTGGTTTTCAATGAGCTGGGTCTACCAGACAGTGAGAACAACTTCACAAAAATGACAACTCCTACAATGTTCAACTTTCAGTGCTATGCATCTTATTAGAAAGGCTCAATTGAGGGGATACCACCTCGGTATATGTTTTAGGATTGGGTCAAGACACTAAAGAATTATTCTCGTTGGTGGAGAGTTGCTTAGAAAATTAGAAGGGTCCTTCCCCCATAATTCCACATAGAATTAGGACTTAACTTCACAAAATTATGGTATGTGCACTATGCAGTGGAAGAACCAAAGGAACTTGCATATTAGTTGATTGTTGAACATATTTTTAAGGAAGTCGAGTGTCATTCCAATACCATTACGCCAATTCCACCTCTTGTCTCAGTCATCATTGTCAACATCATCACACCTTTGCAAAATGGAAAGTTCAAAGATAATCAAGAAACCGCCACTTATACTATCCCCAATGTAGTAAACGGTGATTCGACATCAAAATGGCCCAAGAAAAATTCGACTAGGAGGAAACAACTACAATAGATAGAGGTAATAGCCGACTTACCTTGGTTGTGTGTGAATGTCATATGGCCTCGGCTCTGGGTTGGTCCTCTAGTCTATCACCTTGGTCATATATTCTTGGTCCAGCGCCTTGGTCAGCGGCTAGCCCTCGCTGATCGGGCGCTATCCCCAAATCCCCAATGCATATCATAATAAATAAATATTATGCCATATGTTTAAACAAGAAACATAGTAGCCCAGATGGCTACCGTGTTTGGTGAAGTCATTTTCCCATGCCCGAAGGTCTAGGGATCGAATCTGCTCAAGTGCAAACAAAATTTTGACTCAGCCAACATTGGCCTTATCCAGGGTGCCAAGTGGTGCCCTGTGATTGGGCCACGTGTCACCTCTATATTGGCCCCGTACACATAGTCAACACTTAGTCACCTTGTCTAGTCAGTTTGTCATATTCCACATCACTGCCCTGTCATCCTGCAGAGTCAACATCGTACACCACATCACTACCAT
>JASDQU010224003.1:0-17593 GCA_032191745.1 Picea mariana | reverse complement strand
ATTGGCACAATATAAACTCGAATTTTCATTGGAAAACCAAGTAAAATTGGCCAATCAAAATTCTTCAAAAAAAAATATTTTCATTATTAACTTCTAGTTTCATTTTACAGCTTCAAAAGTTTTACAAATACTTATCTCTAAGACTTGAGGACAAGTCAATAAATAAGGCTGAGGGGGATAAGTATACATTTTTGAAAACCTTTCAAGCCTTCTACATATGACATCATGCATTTCAAAAAGGAACTTCATCCAACAGAGGGACCTGAGAAGAGTATCAATTTCATTCAGCAGAGGGACCTAAGAAGAGTATCAATTTCATTCAGCAGAGGGACCTGAGAAGAAAATCAATTTCATTCAGCAGAGGGACCTAAGAAGAGTATCGATTTCATTCAAACAGAGGGACCTGAGATACTAAGCAAAAGAAATACAAGAGGAAATTTATCAAAATTGAAGACTTACAACAACATTCCATCCAGCTTCAATCAAGCAAACACAATGAGCAAACAAGTTAGTATATATTTTCCTTTTTAATGCTTTAAATTTGGAAAATTTTTCGTAAGCTAAGCAATGATAAATATCTTATCTTTCCCTTCCCCTACATCATATTTTCATCACTCCATTTTCATATACCCTCAAAAACATAAAAAATGGTACTCAAAGGAACCACTTTAGGTTTCCAAGGGAGTTATAAGGAAAGGATCGGGTTTCAAATTCAAACACATTGTTTTTGAGCTGTAAAATGCTCTGTTTATGAAGACATAAGTTGCATACACACAGATTGAATTGTTGTTTTCATAAATGAAAGGTTGTTTGCATACACATTAAACAAAGGGGATGGTCACTCAAGGAAACAAATTAAGAGAGTTATAAGTCAAATGAACACATTTAAAAAAAAAAAAACCATTTCTTATGATGATTACAAGGAAGAGGGAAGTAGGAAGCTACAAATAAAACAACACCTTCAGTTATGATCACTGTAAAAATGCATTTAAAAAAAATAAATGATAAAACCCTTGTCTAAGTTTCCTCCACAACGATTTTCCTCCCTTCCTAAAAAGTGTTACGACTTAAACTCTTTTCATGTGCCGTGTCTCACTTGCACGCTGCCCAGACTCGAACCGCCGACGCACTCCTATGTATACTTACCTCCATTTCAAAATGCATGCTCTGTTTCAACACGCTAGCGCCATTCCAAATCCCTACGCTCTAGTAAATTGTTCCCTCCTACGCCTTCCTGTCCCGAAATCTCTGATAAATAACGAATTGTATGTTGACAATTTCACTGTCAACATACAACATTCTCGCTCTGTGGAAGAAAACGTGGAAGTTGAAGGAGATGCGTGGTGAGCAAAGGCAAGAGAACGTATTCAAGTAGGAGTCGGCCAGTGAAAGGTAAGTTCGAACTCAAATAATTGTAAAGCTAAGTGCAAAATTCGACTTCCTGAGGTACATTTTGAGAACGAAACAATTCATTTCTAGCAGAGGCTGATTGTAAGAAGGAAAATTGAGCTGGGATTCAACAAGAAGCTTGAGATTTTTTTTACTAGGTATGCCCTTACATCAAAATTTTTATGATTGAAGAACAGAGAGCAGTTTAGAATTTGAAAAATATGAGATTTTCTTTGTTTTTGAACAGAAAAATCTTATTGAAGACCATTCACAGAATTAAATCCAAACAGAGTCTGCAAATTTAAAAATCTTGGTCAAAGAAATTGCAGGGTTAAAACTTTTGACAAGAATATACCTCCTTTTTATAAACAGTGGAAATATTTTAGGGTCTTGCTCTTAATTTTTTTTTGGAAGAATGGTGTCTAGATATGAACTAGAGAAACTTGATACATCAGAAATTCACAAGGATTGTATACAAATTCTTGAGCAAAAATAGTGGATAGCTTTCTTTGAGAAATTTGATGGATCTTGTGAGGAAGTTGCTTTAGAATTTGCTCATTCATTTGATGGGGAAAGGGCTACTGTTGGAAACCTTACCATTAGAATCTCTGAAGATATCATTTCACATGTCACTGGACTTCCTCAAATAAGAGAAAGATATTTCAAAACTAAGCATTTCAAAGATAAATCATGGGCATCTTTTATTTCCAGATCTAGGGTGGCAGCAGTCAAATGGAAGAAGGGAATCCCAAGGAGTTGGTTGATTCATCCTTGGGATGAATTAGCCTATCTCATACAGAAGTTTATAACTTGTGAGGGAAGATTTAGCATCATCTACCTATATCACATTAAGCTGCTACAACACTTAAAAGGTGACTGTGAAATTAACATGCCCTCTTTTCTACTGCAAAGCCTTTCTAAGATGGCTAAGTCCGTCCAAAAACAAGGGAGGAATACATAAAAGAGTCTATATCATTGTGGCTTTATTAAAATGATCATCATATATGAACTACAGAAGCAGAACTTGACTTGGCAGCAGTTTATCATTGAAAATGGCTTGAAACAATAAAGGAGGAAGAAAAAGAGGAACAAATCTTGGTTGTGACCGATGATGAGGAAGAAATACAAAACCCCAATGCAACAAGCTCAAAACCGCCTATGGGGAGGAGAAGAACAAGAAGCATGGTGAAAAGGGAGAAATAATTTGAGGAAAAAGACAAGATTTTTACCACATATGAAAGAAAATCAAGGAAACACCAACAAGTTCAAAAGGGACAAATACAAGAAAGTGATGATGAAACACAACAAGCACAGTATGCACATATTCAGACTCTGGAGGCACAATCATTGGAAAATGATGGTTTTGAAGAACAAGAAACTTCCACATATGAGCAAATGAGAGAAGATGTGGAACAATTAATTAAAGATATGAAAGAAGAAACTCAAATATAAGAAGTGGCTGGTGGGTCCACATCAGAACCTGATAAGAAAAACAAGAAAGTAAAGAAAATGAAGAGAAAAATCAAGGAAATTGAAGTCCTGGAAAGATATATAAAAACAAAGAATGAAATGCTAAGGACACAAAGCCATAAAACATAGGAAGAGAATGAAACCTTGAAGAAAAAGAACAAGAAGCTTCAAAAGCAAAACAAATTAATCTCCAAACATGCCTATAAGTGGTTTCAACAGAAGAAGGCATATAAAGAAAAATATCAAAGAATGAAAGCTCTTCATATAGCTCAGGTTAATGTGGAGACATTATTGCAGGCAACAGAGGTGGCAGAAGATCATTGACAGAGGTTCAAGAACATTTTGTTTTTGTGCATGAGGACATGCAAAGACTTCCTCTTGGGGTAGATGTTGAGTACATTTTTATGCTTCCTTTTTACTCTATAAACTACATTTTTGCCTCCATAACCATCCATTTTGCCTCCATTTCATTCCATATTTTCCATAAAACATCTTATGCAAGGTATATTTATCATTCTTTAGCTTAAGAATTGAGTTTTCTAATTTTTGACATTACAGGATTTGACTAAATCCCGTAATTGCTCCTAGGTTCGTGTACTTGGAGGGAAGCTGGGAAAAATCTAATACTTGGGTCATGATCCTTGCTGTATAAGGATGGATGATGAGCTATCAGCTTCGAGATCTGAGCCTTCCAGGTGTCTGGTCAACGCTGGTCAAACAGGGCCACTTTAGCAGAAAATACCTTGTTTTAGCCTAAAATCATGGACAGTTTTAGATTTTCTTGGGATTTGTTCATATTTTATGGATCTGAAGGGGGTATTCGACCTTCCTAGCATATATTATGGACCTGATCATGATCTTTAAGAAAATTATTAGCATTATTAGTTTCAAAACTCTTGTATAAATACTCTAAAGCATAGACTAGTATGACACCCCTTGGATGGAATGAAGAAACTTTCGAATTTGCAATCTTGAGATCAGTTCTGCATTTTGTTCTTGATAATGTTTATGATATGATGATGTGAATGCTGCTGGAAGCTCCTTCTTAGCTGAGACAACTCAAGTGTACAAGTGAAGCATTGGAGGGCCCCCTTTGCCAAACTAGTACACTCTTCCTTTATGTTTTTTTCAAGTAATCTTTGATACATGTTTTAGATCAGATCTTGCTGTAGATGAGTTTATTATTTGTTGTTGTTATATGAATTCCGTAGTTAAGTAAAATTCTTAATGCTTCTAAGCCTTACTCATGTTGTGAATGATTTCTTGAATACAAATTCAATGTGTGGTTTGCTTTCAAGCATTAGGATAATCATGAATGCTTTTTGAGTTATTTACGCTTTCAATACTTTTTATTTAATAAGATTTGATGATAATTTCTAATGAATGAAAGAAGACTATGAATGCATCTCTTGAATAAGAGTTTTGTCTTTCTAGCATTGATAAGCCTTAGAACTAGTTCGAATATTTTTTGAATGCTTACTGTTGATACTCTTTAGGAAAATAATTGTTGATTACTGTCATGAGATCTATGAATAGGACTTCTAAACATAAGCTTAGCATCTCTTCCATATTCAGCTCTTAGAATAGGTTTTGGTTTATTCCCATTAAAGAATAAAAGTTATCTCCAAATCCATACTTTTTAGATGCGCCTCTAAGTCTTACAAACACCGGATTGACAATCATTTGCACTCTAATTTACATCAGTAGATTGGAGCCTAGCAATAACATTGTTGTTCTCAAAAATATGTTTTGATATTGGATAATGTCTTAGTACAAACCATCAATCCCCATCCATCACATCTGGGTAAAAAAAACACTTGGTTGTAATGTTTTGGGAAAACATAAGGCTTCTTACTTTCAACCCATATTTTTTTAGAATTAATAATATTATCCCACTATCACGATATTCCTTTACATTTCTCCAGTCGAAGGTATCTCACCACTTGCAACTAAAAATAACACATTGAAAATATGAGATTTCCATTTCCATGATCCTTTGTATCTTTCTAATTTAACCTAACTTCCCCTCTATTAGGTTTTGATCACAATAGCTAGCACGACTAGATTGGTCGAACTCTTTCTAATGTAACCTAACTTCCCCTCTATTAGGTTTTGATCACGGTAGATAGCACAACTAGATTGGTCGAACTCAACGTCCACTCCAGAATCTTGTGTGATGTGTCCATCATTGACATCCATAGTGCGAAAATGATGTCCATATGCCCACATAGATGGGAATAAATGCACCTGTAAAAATGTGAACAAAGGATGGTGTCATATGTTTAATAACCTGAGCATTAATAAAAACATAATAAATGTTAGAATTCAAATGTGCAATATTATAAATTGAATGTGGTACATAGAGAGGTTATTACATAGTTGCTGCACATGATCATTTACATTTCTCCAGTCGAAGGTATCTCACCACTTGCAACTAAAAATAACACGTTGAAAATATGAGAAGTCCACTTACATGATCCCTTGTATCTTTCTAATGTAACCTAAATTCCCCTCTATTAGGTTTTGATCATGGTAGCTAACACAACTAGATTGGTCAAACTCTTTCTAATGTAACCTAACTTCCCCTCTATTAGGTTTTGATCACAGTAGCTAGCACGACTAGATTGGTCAAACTCAACCTCCACTCCAGAATCTTGTGTGATGTATCCATCATTGGTATCCTTAGTGAGATAATGATGTCCATATGCCCACATAGATGGGAATAAATGCACCTGTAAAAATGTGAACAAAGGATGGTGTCATGTGTCTAATAACCCGAGCATTAATAAAAACATAATACATGTTACAATTCAAATGTGCAATATTATAAATTGAATGTGGTACATAGAGAGGTTATTACATAGTTGCTGCACATGATCCCTATGTTTAGTGCATTCATCTCTTCTCCACATGGGTCACGAATAGACACACCATATTTCTCCTTTATCTGGTCAGCCACCCAACTTTTGGGACATATTTTTGGCATATTTTCTTTAAATGATCAGGATAAGGAATACTTCTACCATTCAACTATTTGAATGATTTCTTGTCACTGTCCCATTTCCTTCTTTTCTTTTCATACAACACGACCCATGGTCATGTTTCTTTAGTGTTGTAAAGAACGAATTTATTGATGACATCAATTTCTAAATTCGTTGATATATACAAAAATTCAAAACAAATAGAACGAGATCAAATATTTATATTATCAACTTTAATGTGAACTGTTTCTCTGTAAAAAATTGAAAAATATACGTGAATTACTCTTTATCAAGCACATTTTCCATTTATTTGGAGTATCTCCCCTTCCCTTTTGTCCTCATCCTATTGGTTGTACCAAACCACTGCCCCTGGTGCATTGTCAATTTGCTTGATGTACTCACTGGCATAATAGAATGACTCGTATACTATGTACCGCTCTGCCATAGAGCCCTCTATTTTTTCCCTTGTCAAACAAACCCATTCAATTTTTTCATGTACCTGTCTAAGAAGAACATCCAATGACATAAGAGTGTCCCAAATAATTCAAACTCATTAGGTAGTTGAATTAGAAGATGGACTTGCAAATCCATAAAACTTTTGGGCAGTTCCTTCTCAAACATACAACCAATCTCAACTATCTCTCGATGCCACCATGTAATACTAGCCATATGAATATCCTTTGATGCGATTCAACATACAAATGCAAACAATTTTGATATGGCATGTCCCAGGTCTTGGGGAAGTCATGGTTAACACAACCATGCACAAGCAAGGGATAATGGCACTACAAAATAGAGAAACACATCATTAATTGCCATAAAAATGTGAGTGCATAACATATTTTTACCAACACTATAGAAGAAGAATCATATATTCGACAAACATACCCTTAGAAAGTTCGATGGTCATGTGATTTCAACCCCCTAAAATTCCCTTCTATAGTGAAGCAATGTTGTAGAGTCGACCTATATAAAGAAGGTGCCTTCACACCCAATATAACATCCTTTGCCATAGAAAGATCATATTTCTTCAAAATCCATGGGACATCACCTTCTTTAAAAGACCAAGAGGGACTAGCCTCTCCTCTACTTTATTTTCATGGTCAACATCTCTTTTTAGTATTTGAAGCAATAATATCTCTCCTAACATCCAATGTGTTTCTTTTATTCGATTATATGTGCCTCCATAAAGAATATGAAATATTTTTGAATATATGCATGGGATATAGTAAGTGGGCAATCTTAATATTCTCCCAATATGGAAGCTCATAAAATACAGATTTCCTTTTCATCCCAATGGGCATTTTTTCAACATAGGTGTCAAAAAATTCATGATCATTGAACTTAGGTTCCCCATTTGAATAAAAAAATTATGTCATTTCTTTCTCATTCTCTGTATCATATGCCCTAATCCAATATGTCGCTGTCATTATTTTAGGTTTTTGATTTCTCTCTGGTTTACCATTGAAAGCATATGCAACTCTTTTATAAGGGTGGTCTTCTGGGAGTAATACCCTCAAGAAATCATATACTAACTTTCATAGGTGGTTGGACCACGTAGCCTTTATAGAAGGTCCACAACATTTACATCCATGATACCCTTTTATTCCAAGATCCGCGATGTTATTGTATACAAATCACATTAGTCATGTTCAAAATATAGTTGCACCAAACTAAGTATTCCAAATAACATTACAGATATATAAAAATCAATCAACATGCTTACCATAGGAAATTCCTAGTCCTAGATAATTGTGTGTGGTGTACACACATATGTCATATAATGTAAAATACCTATCCATTGGGATGGGTCTTGACACATTATATACATGTTTCCCTTCCCATAATTTCTTAAATTCATTGATCAATGGTTAGAGGTAGACATCCATTCTCTTCACTTTTCTTCTACCCGTGACTATAATAGCCATCATAAGATGTGCATTATTCACAGACAACCATGGGGGGATATTGTTATTGATCACTAACACTGGAAAAATAGAATAGTTGGTGTTTTGGAGGGAATACAGGTTAACTCCATCCATGGATATGCTCAATCATAGGCTCTATACTTCATCCTTGAATTTATTGGGCCATGTATCCTCTATATGCTTCATGTCTATTGAATCTACTGGGATTTGCATAACTCTTGGCTCACTTCTATGTGAGGCATGCCACCCTTGAAACATGACTAATTGTTTGCAATGAAAGAGCCTTTGAATCCTTGGAATTATAGGCATGTGCATCAATATATTATGAGGAGGATCATGTGCCTTACCCTTGTTTGTTTATTTATGGTACTTTCCATGGACACATTATGGACACGTCTCTTTGTCTGCATATTCATTTATGTATAGAATACAATCATTCAGAAATGTGTGGTATGCTATGTACTCAACATCCATTATTTTCAACATTTTCTTTGCTTCTGCGCAACTATTGGGAAATTAATTATCTCTTGGAAATACCTCATCTTTGAGTAACATGCAATTAGTGGGAAATAGAAATGTACATTGTCGTTAACATGCATAAAATCAACCATTTTCTTCCTTCACTATGTGATAATATTCCTTAAAAAATTAGAGGACTTAATGGTTAGTTACCTCAAAAGTGTTGAGAAACACGCGTATGACATACCGTACATTTCTTTCAAGTTGTATAACAACATTGTTGTCCCTAGTTGGGTAGACCTTAACCCATGTCCAAAGAGAGGGGTGATGGAAGCAGATTTCAGGCTTCTGAAGAAGGTATCGGCGATATCAACATCATCCCCTAGTTCATTTTGATGGAATGCATGCAAGAAAATTCCCTCCATGGCTTAGGTGTCCTGTAAGAAATCATCCATACCAACCTTTGTATCGTTGCCTCGTTAAATGTCTTCCCTCATAGTAAAGGCATTGCCTTAGATAAAGTTTGGGCTTGCTAGCGACTTTGGTGGGCTAAAATGTACCATATTTTGATCCACCTTCCTCTTCCTTAAGGTCAAGCTTTGTTACTTTCCCAAACAAAGCGAGGCAAAGGGATTCACTCCTTCCTCATATCGAATCACATCAATTCGTTCTTCCTCCCTCTTCATTATTTATCTTATTGAGTGATTTCTTAGTTCGAATGCTTGCCACCATAATATACCCTTTAGGTATTTTGGATATTTATTGGGTATTTCTATCCTATTTATTTCCATGGCTGGGGAGAGGCCTAGTTCTTATTGAAAGGAACCAACCCAAAGAGAGGGTAATCTAGGCCTATGACCAAACTGCTGAAGTACTGTTGAAGTATCAGGAACCAACCCAAATATAAGAGAGAGAGAGAGAGTCCTTCCTACTAGTTTTAAGAACCTAACTACTACATACCACACATGTTGGGTGTCCCCAACATGTGAAGAACTAGTGTTACTATAAAGGTTTTGAATTAGTGATTCAGGACGTAGTGGGAATTGAATGGGTTGTCTTTCCTCAATGTCCCTCCTTGCATAACCATCCATGGAAGTTCACTTAAGATCATATTGAATTTAGTTCTAGTATCATAATCTCTACATTATTCTTGATTCTTACACCTCAATAATTACTAGAAATGTGGAACTATGGGAATATGATGGGGAAACTTATGAGGCACTTTCTTTGTCACATGATCCTTTTGATGTCTTCTAGTTCCTCAACCAATGAATTCCTTATTTTTTGTATTCTCATCTTCATAGTATAGGACATAGTCATTTAGACATACATACATTTGTTTATAGCCCATCCATTAATCTCTCGAAAGAGAAAACTCTTATTAGTATGTGTGAGGAAAATTATTTGATTTTGGTAGGATAATATAACTTAAAAATATAAAAAAACACAAATTAATGGCTCTAATAATATCCAATAAATCCTTATTAAAATGAATCAAAACATTTAACAACTTAAAGTTCTATAAAAAATAGCGCACCTCAATATCTATATGAAATGTGTTTAAAATGCCATTTATGACCTTCAAGTTCATCAACAATAAAATGGTAGAGAGAAGATTTGTCTTTGAGCCTTTGTATAAGGGTTTAGTTACATTATCAATAAGGCATGTATCATATATACTATCATCATCATCCTTGGGTATATCCTCCCCTTTGTGTTGAAATAAGTCATGGATCATGAATATTATCCCATCCTCCAAAAGCATTTCATTAGAATTATCTTACATTATATTTATATGTTCATTAGTTCCATCATTGGTGGAAAACATAGGACGAAGTTCATATAGATTTATCAATACATTTAACAACTTATAGTTCAACAAAACATAGCACACCTCAATGTCTATGTGAAATATGTGTTTGAAACACCATTTATGACTTTCAATTTCATTAACATTAAAAATGGTAGAGATAAGACTCATCTTTGAGCCTTTGTATAAGGGTTCAAGTACCTTATCAATAAAACATGTATCACAAATCCTATCTGTTGTAACCCCTGAGATGTTTTTGGCTAGGAAACTATGCCAAGGCATCCAATTCAAGTTTGTTTAGATTTTTTTTTTTTTTAGTTTTCTTTAGTCTGTCCTAAGTAGAGTTTTTATCATTTCATGTGGAATAATAACCTTTGAAACTTAATTAATCAAATGAATAGATCTTGAGAGGCATAACTTCTATATTTTAGATAATTTATAATTTAAAGAGTAATGAGAAGAATATGAGATAACAAAATCAAGGTATAAAAATGGTATTCTGTATGAATAAATCTTATTTCTATCTCAATAGTAGAAAAACACAAATGCATTTGAGTTAAGAAAAATATTTAATGAATATAAATGAATAATTCATTACTTTTCACAAGGATTAATGAAAAAGATACAGGTCCAAAAATACTTACAATATCATTAAGGAAAACTGTAATATTTTATAATTCCTTCTTAATTTGTAGTCGTGGTGGTTGTACAAAATTTACCACATTTATAGCATCAGATACAAACTTGAAAGAAAGATTATGAAACAAGAGACAACATGAAAACAAGAAAAACACAATCTAAAACAACCAAAATTATGAATCTCTCAGGCTCTAAGAATATTTTTCATTAAAATTTCTATGGTCCTTTTTCCACAGAAAAGTCCCCCCATTTTACATTGAGTCCTTTGCTTTTATACAAAAATGTCTATAACGAAAATTGGTTATTATGAGTTTTTTTCCAACAAAAAATTTCTCAATATATTATAATATATAATGTTTTCAAGTACATGTACATAGACAAAGTAACCAACCAAAAACTCCAAACCACACCGAAAGGTGATCCTTCAAAAAAGAGGGATACATTCATATATACAAGAGCTAAAGGACCATGGCCAAACTAAAGAGCTTCCACATCATACAAGATAGCATCCTATGAGTACTACACATAAATTTACTGCAATAATTTACTAAGGAAATACAATCTTCAAAAAGAAAAAAAGTTTTCTCCAAAAATAAGAAGAGTCGGACATTAATAGAGATGTAAATAGTGTGAGGGGCCATCATGTCCTTCAATCCATTTGTTGTATTTGACCTTCCCTTTAGGAGCCTAGAGTGATTTTTTGGAGAGAGCATCTGCCTCCACATTCTGTTCTCTGAATAAAAGTTCAAACCTGATGGTACTGAAAGATTTGATTAAATCCCTGATCCCGTCCTTCCATCCCATTAGAGAGGTAACATTTAAATTTTCCTTGCAATTTAGCCACTCAATTACAATTTTTGAATCTCTAAATACTTGTAGCTGATCTAGACCCAGTTGGATTTCCAAAGTTAAGGTCACCCAAACACCTAAAAGTTTATCCCTTGAATTTGTACCAGGGCCACAATTAAAAATCCACTTGAAGTTAGTGTCCTCAGTGATTTTTATAACACCTCCTGCCCCACTCATATTCCCATTTTCTTGAGCCGCACCATCAAACCATCCCACATTAGGCAAAGTAAAGACATGAGTCTTTAATATCCTAAGACCCTTCCCTTTCCGATACCCCACACCATTAGAGGTTTCTAGCATTCCCAGAGTTTTAAGAACCACCGTTTGAATGGAAGGATTACAATTTTCAAAGATTTTTTTGTTTCGTTCCAGCCAAATGAACCAGCAGGCCAAGGAGGGAAAGGTATTGAATGCCCACTCTTTTTTAGTCCAACTAGCATACCAATTTGATAATTTGTCACCTTCCCAAGATGAGCTTATATGAAGAGTAGAGTATAACTTCTGCCACACCTGTAGAGTACAAGAGCACTTGACAAACAAGTGCAAGACAAACTTAGATTCCCTAGAGCACAACGGACAAAGGCTTGGTCCTTCCCAACCTTTTTTGATAAGGTTTTTCCAAGTTAGAATTTTGTCCTCCACTGTAAGCCATGTGAAAAGTCTAATCTTTAAAGAAATATCCCAAGACCATAAATGCCTCCTCCAACCAACATACTGCTGCTGCCAAATTTTTTTCTGTAAAGAATTATAAACATTTTTAACAAATAGTAATCCTGAGTTGTCTCCACCAGTCTAGATTAGATTGTCTTCTCTTTGTTGGATTTGAACCCTCGATCCAATTAAAACCTTGTAAAAGGAGCTCCATTCAATAGCTAGAACACCTGAAAGGCCCAAATATGAACTACTTTTCCAGTGAGAAGTAAAGAACCCCTTCGAATTATGAGTCTTGGCTTGATAGAGATACATGATATTCTTATTTTTTAGAGCCAATAAGAGATCCTGCAAGAGAAATGATGAGTTTTCGATACCTAGAATCTTGTCTTGGCCAATTAAACTAAATGCCCATTTCCAGGATTCCAACTTAACCAATGTGTGATAAGAGGAAGAGACTTTAGTAGTTTTTTCCAGGTTTGCGAGCAGGGATGATTTTAGGGGCTAAATTTCGCTCATGGGCTAATTTTCCATGTTTTTTCCAAAAATGAGATTCACTATTTTAAAAATGATTCGCCCAAATTCTATAGGATAAAATTATTTTACCTTAAAAATCAATTTTTTTTTATAAAAACTATATAAAATAGTTAGAAATTTGAATATTTTTACAAAAATATCGCCAAACATTTATAGTTGACATATGAAGAATTAGTAAGATTCGCCAAGGTTTCTACATTTTAAAATAAATTTCCATCCTTAAAATCATCCTTGTCTGCAACACCAATGGCTGGACTGTCGAGGCCGATCTGAGCCAGGTTGAGATAGAAATATAGGGTAGGTATTTATCCTTTATCACCCTATGAAAAATCCCTTGCTTTTTCAAAACATGCCACAAATAGTTTGCAACCAATGCTTGGTTAAAATGGAAAATATTTCTAAGCCCCCAACCATTGAAAGATTTTTTGGTTTTGCAATCACCTCCTAGCTGCAGAGATGGAAATGGTGATCCAAGCTACCTCTCGACCATAGGAAATCATAGATCAAATGACGAATTTTATTTAGCACAAAATTAGGGACCGCTGCAAGAGGCATCCAATATATAGATTGTTATTCCAACACCGCTTTTACAAGAATGCAACGACCCCCAAGTGATAACCACCTATTACACCAATGTCTAATCTTGTATTCGAGTTTTGATAGGATCCATCTCCAGTCATCAAAATTTAGTTTTTCCGCGTTTAAAAAGTATCCCAAACATCTAAATCCCTCGCCAGATCAACAAAATTAAAGGTAAAGGATTCTTTAAACTTATCCAGTAACTCCCCTTGAATACCCGAATGATGCAAAGTAGATTTGGACAAATTTAATTTCAATCTTGAGGCACCACATAAAAACTTCAGAAGATTATTTATCTGCAACCACTCCTCTAGAGAGGCCTTTGTCATGATGAGGATGTCGTCCAAAAATAAACAAAATGGAGAACTTTAACAATCTTGGAAACCTTCACCCTCGATAAACTTCCCTCATTTTCGCCTTTTTTTAGTAACAGACTAAAACTTTCCATAACAAAAATGAAAAGTAAAGGCGACAACGGAAAACCTTGCCTTAGACCATGATCAATTTGAAAGAAAGAATATGCCTCTCCGTTTATAAGAACAACAAAAGAAGAATTGACAACACAACTCATGATGTAGTTTATAGTGGACAAACTGAACCCCGTTTGTATTAGAATCAATCTTAGGAAATCCCAGTTTATACAGTCATAAGCTTTCTTTAAGTCCAGCTTTAATATTAGAGCCTTAATCTTTTTCATTTTTATACTATGTAGACATTCTTGTGTCGTACCTGTAGCGTCCAAAATCTACCTCCCTTTTAAGAAACCAAGTTGTTCACTCGATAGTGACCTCGAGAGAATAGAATTTAATTTGTTTGCCATCACCTTTTCTATCAATTTGTAACATAAATTGCATAACGCGATGGGTTTTTACTCTCCAAATTTTGTAGGCTTATTTTCCTTTGGAATCAATGTCAGAAAAGTAGATTTTAAGGAGCTTTGGAGCTTTCCTCTGATTCTAGAATCCTCCACAAGCTCCAATAGATCATCACCAAGCAATTCGAAGAACTGGGTAAAAAAATCAATCGTCCAACCATCAAGGCCTGGACTTTTATCTTTGGAAAAGTGTTTTAGGACCTCCCAAATCTCCGACTTTGTGCATGGATGATCAAAGAGAGAATTATCCTCCTCATTTACAAAACGAGGAAAGAGACTGGCAGTATAAGCTTGATCCACAGGGGAGGGGGGTTCGCTGAGTTCAAACAAGCCTTTGAAATGTTTAATAGCTTCTCTTTTAAGATCCTCTTCCCCCCTATGATATTGACCATCCTCATCCATAATCTCCCAAATATGTTTTTTATTCCTTCTAGCACTAGCAAAATTATGAAAAAACCTTGTATTATGATCATCGCTTTTCAACCATGTTGCTCTGCTCCTCTTTCTCTAGATTTCTTCATCAAGGAGAAGTAAAGAATTATGTTATGCCTCCAAATTTTTAATGTGATAGTCGGGTGTCGAGTCCCTTCCAACCCTTAGAATCGATAAGAGTGTTGCACGCAACTCCTCCTCCAACATTTCTAATCTGAAGAGTTTATCACTTCTTCTGGAGTCGAGCCCAAGATTTGGTCCCGTTTTTTAGCACTTTCATCTTCCACACAAATCTAAGTTGAATGTCAGATTCCACCAAAAAACCTTGATCCATCCAATCCTATTTAACAATTTCAATAAACTCTGCCTCCATCAACCATGATGAATTTAGTTTAAAAGGGTAGACCGAGGGAAACTGCTGAAATTCAAATTGAGCAACTGCCAGAGCATGATTCGAGATATATGGGTACTCCACCTAGGATTTGAATTGGCCCACTTGACAGAAAATATTCTCAGATACCAAAATATGATCCGACCTTTTTGTAATACAGTCAACCCCTGCTCTGCCATTTCTCCATGTCGGGACCAAGACATCTGGAAGCAAATCCACTAAGTAATTTTCCTAGAAAAATTATTTAAAGAAGCCCACCAATTTGTCCAAATGTGTCGAAGCTCCCTAGACCTCATCTGCTCTAGTGGTGAGATTAAAATCCACTGAAACAATCAAATTATTAGAAGCCAACAAACCTATATAGCCACCTACTCCCAAAAATCTTTCCTCTCGCTACAAGGTCCATAAACATTGAGAAAATTAATTTGGTTGTTATTCTCCAAAGAAGTACCGATCAACATAATACCTCCATAATAGAGAAAAGGATCCAAAACTAGTTGATTTGGATCCCATGTTACCAATAACACACCATAATTTTCAATATAACTAACCACACACGATAACCAACCAGGGAAAAAGTATAACATAAACAACCTTGCTTTATGTTCATCCACAATAGTTTCTTGTAAGAAAATAATGCCAGGATGTGTCTTACGCAACAATCTATGCATGGAGGCCGCTTTTAAGGTGCCCCCCACTCCTATGAGTTTTAGGGAAAGTAAAATCATGGTTTATCCCTAGCAAGGGATTCCATGCCTCTAAGCACCCCATTGTTAGTAACAAAAGTGGGAAGGGAAACTGTAATAGGAAGTGAACCAAAATCTTTCTTATGGGCACTCCATGTTTTAATGGGGGAGGTCTCAAAACCCAGGCCGTTTGACCAGGAGAAGTTGGATCCCAGATCCCCCCCAGCAGGGATGATTTTAAGGATGGAAATTTATTTTAAAATGTAGAAACCTTGGCAAATCTTACCAATCCTTCATATGCCAACTATAAATGTTTGGCAATATTTTTGAAAAAATATTCAAATTTCTAAGGATTTTATATAGTTTTTATAAAATTTTGGCGATTTTTAAGGTAAAATAATTTTATCCTATAGAATTTGGGCGAATCATTTTTAAAATAGCGAATCTCATTTTTGGAAAAACCATGGAAAATTAGCCCACGAGCGAAATTTAGCCCCTAAAATCATCCATGCCCCCCAGAAGTTTTTAACTTCCCTGTATGTCTAGGAACACTGGTCTTAAAAACATTTCTCCCTTGAAAGGTGGGAATCGAGAGCGGGTTGTCAACCTCTTTTTGCAGTGGAATTAGGGACTCCAGAGTATCCCCCAGAGAGCACTCACCAGGCTCCAACTCTCTGTAAATTGACACTAGGAAACAATCCCTCTCCTTCTCACTGGTATCATCCCTAGGCCCTAGGAGATTTATCACAACCATAGTCCGTAATCCCCCAGAAGGAGAGGAGATGCCAGAAGGAGATACATAAATTATTCTTTCCTCTAATGGGGAAGAATTCACCAACTGCAGAATACATTCTGTCTTGACCCTCACAGAAAGCTGGGGGATAGTCTCACAGGAGGAGGAACCTTCTCTAAACTTCGATAGGGGAGGAGGCTATGGAGGTGCTAAACTGGCCACCAAGGGAGTGTTGGTGTCTAGAGAGTCCCTTTCCGAGGCCAAAAGTTTAAAATAAAAAGAAGGACAAAGTGTTTTTAACTTACCTGTGGTCGTATCCGTAGCTGCAAGACTTGGAGGATCCATAAAACTAGTACTTTCAGTGGCTTGAGAAAAAGAGTCAACACCCGGTGAATCACAACAATACTCCTTCATGATTTGGGAGTTTTTCGATTCCTCCTCCGAAAAATCCTGACAGTTACTTCTCAGGTGGCTAGTTTTACAACAAAAAGTACACCGAAACGGTGAACCCATGTAATCCAACTTTTGGCAGAAAGTGTGACCACGCCATTGTATGTCAATAGTCTCCAAAAGACCCGAATGAATATCCACTGCAACAAGGATCTTCCCCATACTTCTTTCAGGATCACTCAACGCATGTTCATCAACTTTAATGAACCGACCTAGTGCATTACCAATTGTGGTCAAGGCCTTCTCATTACAAATATTTAAAGGTAAGCGAGGGAGCAAGACCCATAGGTGCTTGTATTGAAAATAGTCATTTACAGGGTCTAAACTAAACCTCTAGTGCTTGAGCATCAAGCTCCCCTCATAAAAAATCCAGAGTTTTTCTAGCATTTTTGAAGAATCCTCCGACAAAGTGAACTTAAAGCCAAACCAACCTCTCGGGAGATAAAATACCTCCGACTCATATCCCAACAATGTAACCTAGAACCTTCGAACCCACTCTATAATAGGCGTAGAAAACTAGGAATGGTAATACAAACGAACCACCAAAGTGCTTACTACTAGACTAACCACCTCCTCTAAACCTAAGTCATCCCACAAAACCATCTTGCGTCTAGAGCGGTTGGGGATCTAGGTTTTCGCACCATGTTAGGATATTTAGACACTTAGGAGTTAGTTAAGATCTACTTGGTCTAATATGTTGTTAGGTAAAAGTGTGTTTCTTTAGTATGCATTAGT
>JASDQU010224001.1:17693-30705 GCA_032191745.1 Picea mariana | reverse complement strand
GTGGGTGTTCAATAAGAATATGAATGTCGGAGGACAAGTCGAGAATTTCAAAGCTCGACTGGTAGCAAAACGATATTCCCAAGTCAAAGGAGTCAACTTCAGTGAGATTTTTCCCCTGTTGAAAAACTAACTTCCATTATAGTACTAATGTCTCTAGCTCCAGCATTCGATCTGGCAATAGAAAATATGGATGTGAAGACAACGTTCCTACATGGGGACCTGAAAGAATAAATCTACATGAAATAGCCTGAACGATTTGCAGTAAAGGGAAAGCAAGAGTTGGTGTGAAAAATCAAAATATCCATTTATAATCTAAAGAAATCGCCAAGGATGTGGTACCAAAATTTTTACACTTACATTCTTAGTTTGGGATTTGTGAGAAGCAAAGTTGATCACTACATATATTCCAAGGAAGAAGGTGGGTGTTTCATATATGTATCTCTGTATTTCAATAACATGTTGTTGATTGGAAACAACATGGACACAATAAAGGAGGTAAAGAAGAAGCTATCCTCCAAGTTTGACATGAAGGATCTCGGTGCAGCTAACTTCATTTTGGGAATGGATATTAAGAGAGATCGAGCCGCTAGAAATCTCTGGTTGAATTAGACAAACTATATTGAAATGATTCAACATGTAGGATTGAAAATCGGTGAATGTGCCAATTCCAGTGGGAGAAAGGATTTGTTGAATTTTAAGATGTGCTAGTCTCAAGCATGAGGTTTATTTAATTTAGCATATACTTGAACCATAAACAAATGCAGAAACACCATACACAAGTGTTGCAATAACCAAGATCACAAGAATAATAACCATGCACAAGAAGAAAAGAAGTATCCTGGGAAAACCATTCTCAAACAAGGGAAGAAAACCCAGCAATCCTTTGCTATATTCTCAAGAGAAGATCCCCCAAACCATAAACCCTAGATTCACATAAGAGGGTACTCTACAACCTTGAAACTAGCACCCAAGAGAGGTGTGCACTTCATCCGTACAAGTAGGTCTAAAATTTCCAAATGACAAGTGAGAGTGTGTGTTTCCTCAATGGGAATTCACCTCTATTTATACAAGACTAGAAACAGGGCCGACCTTGGCACAATAGGGCTGACCTCAATAAATGAGTAATATAATTAATCATTACATAAGCATTAATTATCTTTCACATATGGTAGGGCTGACTTGTACCCTTTACATCACAAATTAGGTTTACAAGTAAATATTACTCTCAAACAACATAGAAAGGATCTCACACTTCCACTAGTGTTCAGCCACTAGGGACACGTCCACCTATTCTCATCCATAGGGACATCATCATCAAAAAATTCTTATCTCAACTGAGTGCATAGGAGAATGATCCAGAGTACCATCTCAAGCTGACTGAATTGAGTCCATAGGAGTACAAGGTACGAGACCATCTCAAGATGACTCAACTCAATCCATAGGAGTACAAAGCAAGAGACCACACGTCATAACAACTCAATCTAAAGTCTGATGTGCACCCATCACATGGGCACACCCAACACTTGGGATCTCTCTCACATATGTCTCAACTCAGTCCAAAGGATAAAGATCTGGAGGATGTCTCATGAAGCTGCAATCATCAACACTCCCTCTCATCTAGGGAGGCATTCTCCACCATGCCAACTCTCTCATGGAAGTACTCAAACTTTTTCCTTGCAAGCAGTTTGGTGAAGACATCTGCAATATGCTCATGTGTAGAAAGGTACTACACGTGTAATGATTTCCTCTGCATTATATCTCTGGTATATTGGTATTTCATCTCAATGTGTTTCGATTTATCGTGAAACATAGGATTCTATGAGAGCTTCACACAGCTCTGGTTATTGCAATGGATAACGGTGGAATCCATCTCTTGACCAAATAAATATGAAAGGATATTTGTAAGCCACACTTCTTCGTGGACTGCCACACATAACGCTATGTACTCTTCTTCTGCGATACTCAAAGCCACAGAGCTCTATTTACTACTGCACCATAAAACCATCACAGATCCCAAAGTAAAAAAACAACCAAATGTGCTCTTCCAATCCACTATGCTCCCTGCCCAATCTGCATCGGCTTACCCCTGTAATCTCATATCTACACTAGTGGCATATCTCATGCCATATCCAACTGTGCCTCATAGATATCTCAATCCATGCTTCGTCACTATCCAGTGAGTCTGTCTCAGTTGACTCATAAATTGAATCAGTACGTTCACTGCATAGCATATATCAGGTATGATGTTAACCAGATACATAAATGATCCAATAAACTCTTAGTAAAGATGTGGATCAATATTGGTTGAATCAGTAGAAGCCTTGTTCATTTTATTTATATACATCACCATCGATGTAGGCATGGATTTGCAGTCTGTCATACCAAATTTCGTCAATATCTCCATTGTATATTTTCCTTGACTTTGGAAAATATCATCAATCCTCTTCCATACTTTTAGTCCCAAGAAGTAGTGAATCATACCCAGATCATTCATCTTGAATTTAGAAGTCAATGCATGCTTCCATTCATCAATAATACTTTCTGAACTGGTGAGGAATAAATCATCAACATACAGTACCAAAATCAGGCACTCGTTACCAACAATATGACAGTATAGGTAATGCAGACCACCCTTCTCTCCTAAGGGCCGCGTGACCTCCTAGTCTAGGATCGATCAAGAAACTAAGTCTGATTGACTCTTCAATCCCTCAAGGACCTTCAATCAACTGAATAGGCCCTCTTTCCCTTAAGGCACACGCCGCAGGTTATATGGAACCCGCAGGCTTCTCCTTAATGCTTTTAAAGTCTCAACGTATTTAGGCGCTAGATCTCCTAGTTAAGCCCCCCTTTTACATGACCAAGGTTGTGACCAGTTGCCTAATCGAAAGGCGCATTGTGATTTCACGTATCGAGCCTTTGAATATGAGTCACCTCGACTCTCCCGACTTCTGAAATCCTGATAGGATTCTAGCGCATGCTAGCCCCTCTATTCTCCTTCACCAATGTGACCTTTCGCTATGACCACTCACCTAACTCAAAATGCCTTTCGTCCACTTTCTCATCCTTCTAAAACCCGAACTCATGAGTTCCGATCACCAAATCAATGGTCCATACTCCCCACGATCCAACGGTCCTGATCTCCTTTTCACATATCGAGACTTCACATTTCAAGAAGTTGGAAGTTTGAACTCTCCTCTCCTCTGATCCCCGATATCCCAAAATTCATGTGTGCTAGATCAATGACTCACAACTCCCCATGATCGGATGACTTAGATCAACTCTTCACGAATCGGGACTTCGTGTTTCGCGAAATTGGAAGACTGCACACCTCCCTTCTCCTTATATTCTAACTCTCGATATGTGAACTCCTGATATCTCCTTTTCTCTAGGTAATCAACAGTCCAGATATCCCCTCGATCCGATGGTTCAAATCAAATCGTGATTTCAGAATTCACAAATTCCTAGAACTGTTACCTCTTATTTCCCGAGTTGCAAACTTCCGATGAAACCAAATCTATGGTTCAGCTCCCTCCTTCGATCAACATTTGTGATAAAATCATGATTTCATGATTTGCGAGTTCTTATAACTCTACCTTGGACTTCTCTAAGTCTCGAGTCAAAGAAATGTTGATATCTCGCCCTGTGTCCCCCTTGACGATGGACAGTTTCGATGATTTCAGAACTTCGTAAGTCTGATTCTCCTATACACTTTCAAAGATTTAATGAGTGCACTTTACCTTGATCAGACGACTACGATATTTAGGCAATCAAATCGAACGGTTGATATCCTTCATCCTCTGTGCCTGCTCCTCATTGTCTAGACGTTGATTGGACGTTCCAGGTCCATTCCCCTGAGCTTACGCTTTCCTCAAACTTAGAATATTTCCGAAAGATTCAAAGTCTTTGACCTTTGTCCTTCCTGGGAGTTTGTTTCTTGGATCTCATTCACACTTCTTCTAAAGTGTTATCCCTTCTGATCATGATCTCCTCAAAGATTTTGATCTCCCAAGCACTTCTTTCTTTTCCACAAAATTCGTCAACCTCAGATTTAAAGATTTCTTGAAAATAATTATTCTCACCTTCCTGTCATCCGTTTGTTCCAGTCCTTCGACTTCTTAGGGAGTCACTTTGACACTGAGTCGAATTCTGGATCTATGCACTCCTTGCAGTAGATTCTTATGCAAGATCTGGATTCTTGTGGACATGGATGATTTTAGGGGCTAAATTTCGCTCATGGGCTAATTTTCCATGGTTTTTCCAAAAACTAGATTCACTATTTTAAAAATGATTTGCCCAAATTCTATAGGATAAAATTATTTTACCTTAAAAATCGGCAAAATTTAATAAAAACTATCTAAAATCCTTAGAAATTTGAATATTTTTAGAAAAATATCGCTAGACATTTATAGTTGGCATATTAAGGATAAGTAAGATTCGCCAAGGTTTCTACATTTTAAAATAAATTTCCATCCTTAAAATCATCCATGCTTGCAGACGATTTTGCACTCCTTGCAGCAGTCACTTTGCACTACCTGCAAAGGAAATCTTACGCTATTTCTTTTGAGCTTTACGAGTCAAAACAGACCCTGTCAATGCACTCCTTGCAGACTGTGTGCATACCTTGCACTGGCTCACGAACAAAAGTGATTTAAGTTATTATGAAAGCATTTCAAAGCTACATACACTCATAGAAAGATTCATTCATTCTTGAAAATATTACGACAACAACAGGGAAATTGCAAACAATATTCACACCATACATTGGATCAATTTTCCTCTGTTATCTTCATTCAAAAATCAATAAATTGCTTATAGTAAAATTTAAACAACAATCACTGCTCTGAGATTCCTACTTGCTCACAACAATCATAACCCCCCTTTTGGGTGTACAAAACCTATCTTTATAACAAAGAAAACAAACTAACTACTACCTAATTGTGGTTACATCGAGACTAGTGTTAAATTCCCACGTCACGCGTGCTCATTCTATCTACGCACATGATATTTCCTTTTATTGTTTTCTATCCACTTCAAAAGATTTGTCGTGATGGATATTATTCGAGACTCCAGATTGGTCCTTATGTGCTGAATTATCCTGCCACATGTACTTGTTGACGATGTTCCTGCACCATTCTCCCTCGGTCAAAAATTCATGGACTCTTTTCCATGAGCTTCTGCACCGACTTTCCATGCTTTTGGATATCAACTTCACTCTCCCAACTAGCATATTCTATCATATGTCCCTTCCACTTGACCAGATATTCAAAATAAGTATTTCTTCAGGTCTTCTTACCAATCCTCTAATCAATGATGTTTTCCATCTGTGGTTTTTCTTCTATAGGCATTTGTTTCTCCCACTGAATCTTCTCTTGATCTGTTGATCCCTCTGTGTCATCCTTCCTGTAAGGATACAGGTATGAGACATTGAATATTGCAATATTCCCACGTCATTTGTCAGCTCGATCTTATAGGCATTTGCATCAAACTTCCTCAAGATCTTACATGGACCTATCTTCTTCATCTTTAAATTGTTATATGTACCCCTAGGCAACCTCTCCTTCCTGATATGTGCTAGAAACTAATCTCATATTTCAAATTGAAGATCTTTGTGATGTTGATCAGCTCTATGTTTGTACTCTTGGCTAGAATTCTACAACTTCCCTTTGATCTGGCTATGGAGCTTTTACATTTCTGCGGCAAAATATTCTACTCCAACGCTCTTGGTCTCACTTTGTTCCAAGTATCTCAACTCAGATACTCCCCTGGGTATCATTCCATACAACATTTGGAATGGGATCTTCCCAGTGCTCATGTTTGGTGAGTCGATGTATGCAAACTCTTCTTGTGGTAGAATCTGATCCCACTAATTATGGCGCTTGGTGACCAGACTCCTCAATAAGTTTCCCAAACTCTTGTTTACCACCTTAGTTTGTCTATCTGTCTGAGGGTGATAAGATGAGCTTAAGGACAAATATTCCCCTTACTTCTTCCACAATGTTCTCCAAAAATGACCAACAAATTTTGTGTCTTTGTTTGAGACAATGCTTCTGGGTAGGCCATGAAGTCTCACAACTTCCTTAAAGAACATATTCGCAACATGTGTGGCATCACTGGTCTTATGGCATGGGATAAAGTGTGCCATATTTGAAAATCTATCCACAACCAAAAATATGGAATCAAATCATTTTTTCATTCTTGGTATTCCCAACACAACATCCATGCTTATTCCATCCCAAGGCCTCTCTGGTATGGGCAATGGTTGATACAATCCAGCGTTCTGTTTTTTACCTTTTGCATGTTGGAAAATTCTGCATTTTTTCATGAATTTTATCATATTTGTTCTCATACCTCACCAATAGTATGAACTATTCAACTGTGCAAATGTCTTATCATGGTCAAAATGTCCAGCCAATCCTCCACTATGTTTTTCCTTCAAAAATTTTACGAGGGAAAAACTCTCTATGGCCAGGGTAAACCACAACAGACAGTTATGACTGCAAAAATCTACTCAATTCCAACATATGTTATATAAACCAATGTGAAAATGAGATAAGAAAGAATCCTACCTCGTTCCAACATTTGAACATGCCCACCTTTGAGCACTTTGACCCAAAGCTTTATACCTACGACAAGTTCTCAACAAACAATTAGAGCAAGCATATAGTGAAAATATAAAAGGTTAGCACATTAGATAGCATAATCCATCAATAAACATTACAAACATGCCCATGGATAATAATCATATATTTGCACGATACCAATGGGACGAGAAAGGAGTATTTCTATTAATAAATGATCAGCAGCAGTGATAACATTACAGACTTCCATGTCGGCACGGTTTGGAACCAAGAAACCAAGTTCCTTCCAACTGGGTCTCCACCACTTCAATCCTCCACCAAAGGCAAGGTCATAGAAAAGAGACAATTAGGTTCTCTCAATAATAGGAAAATATCTTGGAGGATGAACATTGTGTTCATACTTGAGGGACAAATGGATCCAGACTCAATATGAAGTAATTTCTTCAAAGTAACTTTGCTCTCAAAGTTGAAATCTTTCTCCTCTTTTCCATAGCTCGGAATTGTTCTCTTATAGCCTTCAAAATGAAACTGAAGGGTCGAGTCAGAACATTTCCAGTATATGGAAGGTCAAGGATCAAAGATATTCTATCATGACATGGAAACCTGACTTGATTTTTTTATTTTCTGGCACAAATTTCGATGTACACGGGTTGTAGTGGAGCAGCCTACGTATACGCATGTTGTATAGTAGATAGGGAACGTATATGTGTAAAAATATGTATTTTTAGCTCTGGATTCATCAAAAAGGGATGACAAGTCTGCATAGGGAAATGGAAAAAGGCCGTCTGTGAAAGATAGCAATGGTGAGGAAAATCTTGCTATAACAGATGCCCCCTAATGTGTGAAATCAGAGGAGTATCTGCGATGGCTGAAATATAGTATGGATTCAAAGGTTGTGTTTAGGAATCGAGTTTGGGAAGAGATATATGAAGGTGAGTTTCAACACTCAAAGCACAATATTTCTGGAAAATAACCCTACTTATCATTCAAAGACTAAGAACATTGATGTACAATACCATTTCGTAAGAGATATGGTGGAAAGTAACAAGGTGCTACTAGAGAAAGTAAACACGTTGAAAAACATAGCAGACTCATTGACCAAGTCTATGAGTGTTGTGAATTTCTCTTGGTGCAAAGAGGAAATGGGCATTGCTTCCCTGGGTTTGTGAGAGAAAGTTCAGGAATATCATGTTTCAGCAAAGAATACAACAAGTGGAAGAATGTTGGGTTGTTGTATTATTTTCAATGAAATTCTAGTCGAGGTGAATCGATTGATGGTCGAAGTTGAGGTGGATCTACAACAGGTCTAAGTCAAGGTATATCGACAACAATTCGAAGGTTGAGGGAGTTGACTGGGTAAAGTCAAAGTCAAATATATCGAATACAAGTCAATTGAAAAGAGGTCGAAGTGAGGGCATGAGACAACCAACTAGATACCAAATGAAGGTGCACTGGTAAACCCAACTTCGAGTCGACCGTAACAGAATCCTAGGATTTGTGGGATTTGTATCCAATGATATGCATGGATCTGTAACCATTTTTGGGCACCAATATTTAGGGTTTTCCCTATTGTAAATCCTATAAAGAGGCATGTTTTAATTATGTAAATACTAATGTTGTAATGCTAATGCATGGTAGTCGTAAGTTGTTGGTCCTGCATATGTAAGCCAAATTAGCTACATGGTTGTTTTTTCTTGTGCAAGAGATTATGATGTTGACATGTAACCTTTTATTTTGATTGAATAAGACAACAAGAGAGAAGAACGCTCAAAGAAATAATGGTTTCTCCCAGTTAAGGGTTCCAGGGTAAAATCTTGGTGTACTATGTGATTTCTTGTTTCATTTTAGTTCTTGATTAAATTATTATTCTCTTTTGCTAGGATTAGTGTGGAAGTTCCCCTCATTTCCTAACAAGTATCACTCTCAATATATCCCCCTCCCTCTCTATGCTCTACTCTCCCCCCATTTCTCTCTTTATATCTCTCTAATCCTCTTTCCCTTTATCCTTCCTCTCACAATCATTCTCATTCTCTCTCCATGAGCTCCTCCCTCCCTCTCTCTCCCCCTCTCCCTCCCACTATCTATCCCTCTCTCTTTCTCATACATATACCCTGTCACATTAACTCTCCCCCTTCCTCTCACTCTCTCTCTCTCTACCTGATCTCTTTTTCTCCCACGCTCTCCCTCTCACACACTCAAACACTCCTTATCCAACCCCACTCTCACACTCACACATTCTCTCTCTACCCCCCTCATCCATGTATCTCTCTCCCTCTCTCCCACTATCTCTCCTCTATTTCTCTCCTACATATACCACCTCTTTCTCTCTCTCATTTTTCTTAGTCTCACTCTCACTATATCCCCCTCCATGTCTATCTCCTATACTCTCCCCCCATTTCTCTCTTTATATATCTCTATCCCCCCTTCCTCTCACAGTCAGTATCACTCTCTCTCTAGCCCCTCCTCCCTCCCTCTCTCCTTCTCTCTTTCTCTCCCTATTCCCCTTTGTCCCTCACTCCCCTCTCTCTTCCACCTCTCTTCCACCCTTTCTCTCTCTCCTCATTGTTGGTATCAATCTCATTCTCTCTACACCTCTTTCTCTCTCTATTCCCCCTCTCTGTCTCCCTCTATATCCTCCCTTCCTCTCATTCTTCCTCTACCCCCATTATATGTCTCCCTCTCTAGTTACCTTCCTCTCACTATCCCTCTCTCTACCCCCCCTCTCTTTCTCCCTCCCCACCCTCTCACACTCTGTCTCTACCCATCCTCTTTTTCTTGCTCTCCCCCCCCCNTATATCTACTACATCTACCCCTCTCTCCTACATTAACCTCTCTCTCTACCCCACTCTCTGTTTTTCTCTCTCTCCCTCTCACACTCTCACACAAACTCTTTATTTCCTTATTATCCCTTGATCTCTCTCTCCCTCCCACATACACTTTCTATCCCCCCTATATGTCTTCCTCTCTCTCCCTCCCACACTATAACACACTCACTCTATCCCTCGCCTATTTTTCTTCCTCTCTCTCCATCCCACACTCTTGCACACACTCTCTCTATCCCCCCTCTATGTATTCCTCTCTCTCCCTCCCACACTCTCACACACACGCTTTCTATCCCCCCTATATTTCTTCCTCTCTCTCTCTCTCCCACACTTTAACAAACTCACTCTCTACCTACATCCTTTTTCTACTTCTCTCTACCTCCACTCTTTGTATACCTCTCTCTATCTCCTCTCTTTTTCTACCTTTCTCTTCCTCCCACAATCTCTCACACACACTCACTATCCCCCATTTCTCTCTTTCTATCTCTGTACCCCATTGTCTCTATCTCCCCCCTTCCTCTCACAATCAATATCACTCTCTCTACACCCCATACTTGTCCATACCCCCTTGATTTCTCACTCTTCCCCCCCTCTCACACTCACATATTCTCTCTCTACCCCCCTCCTACCTCTATCTCTCCACCTCCCTTGCACTATATCTCCTATATTTACATCCTACATCTACCACCTCTTTATATCTCTCATTTTTGTTAGTCTCACTCTCACTATATCCCCCTCCCTCTCTCTCCTCTACTCTCCTCCCATTTCTCTCTTTATATCTCTCTACCCCCCTTCCTCTCATAATTAGTCTCTCTCTCTCCACCCCTTCCTCCTTCCCTCTCTCTCCAACCCTTCCTCCCTCCCTCTCTCTCCCCCCTCCCTCCCACTATCTCTCTGCTCTCTCTCTCATACATCTACCCCTTCCCACTTTATATCCCCCCCTTCCTCTCAAACTCTCTTTACTCGCTCTCTTTGTCTCCCTCTCTCTGCCTCTCACACAATCAAACATTCCTTGTCCAACCCCGCTCTCACACTCACACATTCTCTCACACTCTCACTCTCACACTCACACATTCTCTTTACCCATAGTTCTACCTCCCTCTCTATCTATCCATATAAAGGTGAGGCATGTCTCACAATGAATAAAGGATATGTGAAACAAATAAATGTAGCCTCGCATGTAAGGTGATTGTTAAGTTTTTATTCTTCTCCCAATGAATTACTTATACATGTCAAGAAATGGCCTTGAGATAGACATGTCAATACATATACCTAAACCTAGACATAGAAAGACCTAGACATGGCAAGACCTGGAGCATGACCTAGACCTATATGATGACCATGAAATAGACCATGACATAGACCTAGACCATGACCTAGACCACAACATAGAGTGAGAGATAGATTTATATGATGAACTAGAGCTTGACGTAGACCATGACCTTGACCGTGACATAGAGTTAGATATATATTTATAGGAAGACCTAGATATTGACATAGATCCACCATACTCTCACTCTCTAACCCCCTCTTTGTATCCCTATCCCTCACTCTGTTTTTCTTCCCCTCTCCCCCTCTCACACTCTCTTTCTTCCTCTCTTTTCATCTCCCCTCCCTACATCGCAAGGAAATAAATGGCCTTGATCTAGACATGTCAAGACCTACACCTAAACCTCGACATAGCAAGACCTAGGCATGAAAATACCTATAGCATGACCTATACCTATACAATGACCATGACGTAGATCATGACATAGACCTAGACCATGATCTAGATCATGGCATAGAGCTAGAGTTTTATTTAGAATATGAACTAGAGCTTAATGTAGACCATGAGTTAGACCACAAAATAAAGCTAGATCTAGATTTAGAATATGACCTAGAGCTTGGCGTAGACCATGACATAGACCCCCCTAGCTCCATCTAAGCCTAGGCATAAATTATACTCAACCCTTAACCCCCTCTACAATTGAGCCCTAAGTGCACTATGCATATACCTTGTGTACAACCCTTGCACCCACATCTCCCACTTCTTGGTTCTCTAACCATTGATCTATCCTTGAAAACACTTTCAATCTTAACCCCTTAGGCCTTAGTTGTCCCCATACCCCTATACATATTTAATCATAAATATGTTTAGTCTATAATAAATGTTATATTTGTTGCATTAAGAGTGTGCACATGCTCCTGTGACTTGAATGAGTTGTAGTTGTTGGTCATTCATGCTCAGGAGGAATGTGCATGTGTTCCTGCTAGGAATTTTTTTGTGTCAAGCACTCCCCACCTCATGTATCTTATGGCCAACAAAAATCCGTGACAACTTCAAAAAAAAATACCCCACACAGATAATTTTTACTTATTTTAGTGTTCTTGTTAGATTCATAGAGAATTTTGTGCTATTTCCATACCATTCTAGGAAAATTTGGAAGAAAAATTTGTCGAGTGCAATTGGAATTGTTGTTTGTATCTTCTTGGAAATGGAAGACAAATTTTTCCAAGTGTAATTGGAATTTTTGTTTTTATCTTCTTGTGTCTTCTTGGAATTTGAAGACAAATTTGTCCAAGTGCAATTGGAATTGTTGTTTGTATCTTCTTGTGTCTACTTGGAATTGGAAGACAAATTTTTCCAAGTGCAATTGGAATTGTTGATTGTATCTTCGTGTGTCTTCTTGGAATTGGAAGACAAATTTGTCCAAGTGCAATTGGAATTGTTGTTAGTATCTTCTTGTGTCTTCTTGGAATTGGAAGACAAATTTCTCCAAGTGCAATTGAAATTGGAATTATTAGATGTGTCTTCTTTTGTAATAAAAAAAACAAATTTCTCCATTTGGTTGTGCTTATTACATAATACAAAGACAAATTTGTGGTGGGTGTTTGGAAGCCATTTTTTATATTTAAACATGGGGAACCAACGGATTGGAGAACAAAAGTCCTCGAGAAAAAAGAAATTGATCGAAAAGGTAGAAGAATAAAGATAAAAATCAAAGTTATGTATGTTAAAGCATAGGATTTCAGAAGAGGGAAATCCAATTTCTAGCGGAATAAATGCCACTATTGTTTTTCCTCCATCACTAGAAGAAAAGCGTAAGAGTTCATTAGAGAGAAATGCATCCAATATCTCATCAAGAAAACTTCTTGTGGATGACTAGATAATGGAATATTTGCTTGGAGATGATTATACAATGGATGAAATTAGAGAAGCAACCGGTGTACAACATTATGGTGAAGAAGTTCATGTGGTGCAATATCTTTTTGGATGGTCAAATTTTCTAGAAACTAGTCAATCCCATGTCCACTCTCCTCCCATAGTTGATACGCTAGTTATTGAAGGGGAAAGAACTACAACATTGTTAAATCCACAACAGGGAGTTCAAGAGTGCCAGAATAGGGGTTCATTGTCTCTACCTAGATTGAGAATTGTATGACGAATAACTCCTAAATGCATTTAGGTCAATGAAAGTGTTATAGCATGTTAAGAACCAAACTTCAATATAGCATAGAAAAACCTCAGGAAAAGTACTCAATGCCTTGAAAAAGAGATAATTTCAAATAATAAGACTCTTCGAGGGGGCAACCTCCTTTTACCCCACTTAAATGTTCAAGTACAAGATG
>JASDQU010224001.1:0-17593 GCA_032191745.1 Picea mariana | reverse complement strand
AGATCCGACATAAATAAAATAGCATTACTAATCTAATATGCCCCAATTAAGGGTTAATGAGCCAATATTAGGGCTTAACATAGCATCACTTGTAGGTAAGTTACCTAACCATACTATTCGTTATAACTCTTATAAAATCATTAAATAATATTTTGAACCAAAATCCAATGTTTCTAAATGTCAATTATTTTTAGCTTTGTTAAAATATAGAAGTTTGACTACTGTTAAGAGAATTTTAGGCATTAAAACAGTCAAAAGTGTAGAAACAAGTCATCATATTTTTAGAAACCTTGTAGATGTTTTTCAAAGAATTTGTAAGAAATCTTGCTCTAAATACCACAATGCATCCCAACGTGTCTTGTCACAATCAATTGTTAGCAATATCATGAGAAAACATCGCTCTCTACAACAAACCTATCACATTTTTAAATGTGATGTCAAAACCCTTAGAAAGTATTCTCGTAGACGAGATAACTTCGACGCAAGGGGGGCAACATATTTGTGGTCCATCACTGGTAAGCTACCTCATTCTGACATGAAGTTAATTGGAGTTGTTAAGGGACTATTTCAGGCTTTCTGGCATGAGAACACAAGGCCTTCTTCCAACCAAAAAGATGTACTAAAATTGAGAAGGGGATCTAGGGACCATGAACCCCATATTAAACACTTTATTTACATTACAAAGACATAATTGTATGAGAGATTCAGAATAGTACATAGTGCACTTAACTTAGGCCAAAAATCTTTCCATAAATGTAAGCCTTGGTATGTTCGAATAAACACAATTCATAACACATGTTGTTGTAGTTATCAAGTTGAGTATGGTTATTATTATGACACACACATATATATATATATATATATATATATATATATATATATATATATATATCATGTTTTGGATAACAACCCTTTTGCAGGAATGCCCAGTTATATTTTTGTCATCGTCATCTAGAGACTTTTTTCACACCATCTTTTGTACAAGGCCAGAGGGTTTTACATTTTACCAAAAAACATGCTTATATGGGACATGCCTCAGGTGCAATGGAATCAAATTACTAAGCAAGTGAACCCATGTAAGAAATGAGCATGAATTGGGGAGGAAGGATGTTTCTTGGAAAAGCTTTAAATATGTGACATATTATATTGATGGAGGAGAGGAAATAAAAAAGATACAATTGGTTACTTCCCAAGTATGATTTTGTGACTTCATGAAGGAATTCATTGAAAAGACGCGACATTATGTTTAGAATGTCCATGTGGCTCGATGCCAAGATGAGCATTTTATAATATGCATAGATACATTTATTGTTGGTATTGTGTTATCAGTGGTTGATTTTGCTAAGAAATACAACCTTAAACCACAAAATGAGATTCAAAGCCAATATTATCACTCAGAGTAGGTCATCATAATGGTACATATCACATACAGGCATGGACCGGATAGTAATGAAAAAAGCATAGTTATATTGAAAGAGTATCACTTCTACATAAGAGATGGTCGGTGCCATGACTTAGCCTACATACAAAATTGTTTTCAATTGTTCTACAATCACCTTAAGGAGAATAACCTATAGATGGATAAACATTGGATTTGGTCAGATGGTTGCATAGGCTAGTTCAAAAATGATCATGTATTTCAATGGTTGTGTTTGTTGCAAAAAAAACTTAAGGTACCACACATTTGGAACTATTTTGAGTCTGGGCACGAGAAAGGAGAAAATGATGGAGTAGGTGCATGCATAAAATCAGCGTTACGTAGGTAAGAAATGAAGTTCACAACTACTTCCCTTATTCAAGATGCAAAATCCATTGTTGAATGGTGTTCTTCAATAATGGGAGAGGTAACATGAACCCGTGAAGACCAGTCACACAAGAAAGGATATGTACATAGATATTTTTGGGACGTGGTCGATGTAGATCGATAATAGTGGTATGAATGAAAAACAATCCAGGGCACTTGTGGATTCCATTGAGTTAGAACATTAGACAATCCAATAGTTGAAATATGGACGACAAAACTCTCTTTCTTATGTGTTTCATGTAGTAGTAATGATCCAGGTGGATATTGTTGGCCACCCACCTATTCCATATCCCAACTAGCTCATCTGGATAGTTTGTAGTTCAACACGTTTCTCTGTAATGGGGACAACTCTTTGTAATTGTGGTTTCTTCACTTATGGGGAAGTCCTGAATCCCTACACAAAATCCAGGTGGATGTTGGTGACCTCCCACCTATTCCAATTGGTTTATTTTGGAATTTTTCATGTCATTACATCTTTATGTACTTCTAGGGCCATTTTGTGGCTCTAAATAGTGTTTTCTTGGCTTGTCACAGTTAAATTGTAGACGGAGTCAGAGTTTGATGGAATAATGTGTATTTCATGAAAATACCTTTCTAACGAGCTATCATACACCTAAAATGGAGATTGTATGCAAAAGTTACGACTACAGGAAGTTAATATACTAACTTACCCAAATGGGGCCCACATGAATTTTGGCGTTTCATCTCCTAGGGTTAGGTTTTTGGATTTCTATGGTTTTGTCTTTCATGTTTATCATAAAAATGAATTTAGAGCATCATTTTAATCATCTTTTGATGAATGAGCATAGTCGTCACATCTTTTCACAGAGATAAATCTTCCACCATTCTAGAAAGTCTTGCACTCTATATTTTTACAGTCTCTCTACATTTCTTTCATTAATAGAAATCACGTATTGTTGTATCTCTTTGTTTCTAGAAATTTTCATGAGTATTTTATTGTAATATCTCTTCTTTAATTTCATTCCAAACATAATCCAGATCAGTGGTATCAGAGAAAGTTGCTCTTGATCATTTTTCAGTGCATGACCCTGACGAGGTCTAAGTATAGCTGGTTGGGTCTTGATATTGTCTCTCTTGAGGAAAATCACTCTCGCACACTGAAGAAACCCTCGATGGTGGAAAAAAATAAAAAATGGTGTAGAAAAAGATTCTATTAACCTGTTTTATGAGAAATCTCTCGCGAGACAGAGGGACGGAATGATGGAGAATTTTTCCCACATCCTTCAATGTATGTCGATAGCAACAGGAGCATATTCATCAAGTGACCACTTTGGAGGAATCTCTCCCTTCAAGTTATAAGTTAATTTTGATATTCTCATATTTGAAGGTTAGATAGATGTGGATGCCTTAGAAAAATGGTTAAATCTATTAGAAGGTTATTTCTCTATTCAAAAAAATTTCGACAGGGAAAATATCCCCTTCGCACTCCTCAAGACTCTCCCCCATGTCAAACATTGGTGAGAAACTTACTTGGAGAAAAGTTCCAGAAATGAATCTGGAATATATGGGGTGAAGCCCACTTGGGATTTTTCTGTGGATGTGGTCAAGGAACAATACTACCATGTTGATAAATATGAAGACCAGTGCATGAGACAAACCACACTGTGACAAGAGAAGAGCCAAACAGTTTCAGTGTTCACAAATACTTTCCATACCTTGCGCACCAAGATGGGTATCAAATAATTTGAGCGACATCTGGTTTTGAAATACCGTGGGGCTCTACATAGGTACATCCAAATCGAAATGGATTTCCTAAACATCTCATCATTGGGATTTTCCTATCAATAAGTTGTCAAAATCGAGCAGATATTTAGGCACCAGAACAAATGGGAATTCAAGTCGAAAAATAATTAACAACCAAATCATGGAAAAGATGGCACTAACCAACAACCTCTAGACAACCAGTCCAAGTCGCAGGACAATAAGGTTAAAGGAAAGACGATGAATGACACTGGGAAGTGATATGAATTCCACAAAATATTGTGGCACAACACCGATGAATGTCGCTCTAAATAGTCATTGGTGGACAAGGTCAAAGACATGGATCCGAACCCTAATTCGGAATCTAATCCAAAAAATATTGAAAAAAATAGATCATCGACACAGACCCCACTGCTACTGTCGCTACCACAACAATTCAACCAGAAGAACCAGTAGATCCTAAAGTTGGGGAGTGCCTCTTCCATTCAAAGATGTGGGTAAAGGGTACCCCATTACATTTCATTGTTGATAAAGACAGCCAGAATAACCTCATCTCATCAGAGGTCATCAAACAGTTGGGGTTGTAGACAACACCACACCTGAAGCCATACAACATCAGGGAGCTTCACCAGGGATGAGATCTCTTTGTCAGCCAGCAGTGACACATGTCCTATGGCATCCAACCCTTCAAGTATGAGGTAGTGTGTGATGTTGCCTCTCTTTATGTATGTGATGTTGTTTTGGTCCAACCATATATGTGGAAACATCTTGTTTTTTATGAGTCTAGACCTTGTAGTGTCATTACTACTCTGGGAGATAAGCTCTATTAGATACCAAAGGTAGTTCTGACTATTGTTCTGCCAAAACAGTTCCACAAGGTAATATCACAGTTTGTTCAAAGAATGTACAGAAAGCCACTACAACCATTGCAGCCTCAATACTTTCTATTCGACAGAAGCAGATTGTAGAATAAAAATTAGATATTGTTTCTTCACCTACAATGGTGCCTACACACTGCCTTGTCAAGCCTAGAGACAATTGGTTGGTGGAATAGATTCAACCCCTCCAACAACAGGTTTGTGACAACCTTCCACAAACTAAGTAGTGTAACTTCTCCAACAAGGAATGCAACTCACAAAGATTTAGATTCAGCAAATGATTTTCCCCCTTCCCCAGGAAATAAATGCAATGGATTGATCCAGGTGAATATTGGTGGCCACCCACCTATTCCATATTCCAACTGGCTCATCTGGACAGTTCTCAGTTCAACACGTTTCTTTGTAATATAGGTTTCTTCACTTACGGGGTTGTCTTGAAGCCCTACACACCATCCAGGTGGATGTTGGTGGTACCTATTCCAATTGGATTGTTTTGGAATTTTTCATGCCAGTACATATTTTTGTACTTCTAGGACCATTTTGGGGCTCTAAGCAGTGTTTTATTGGCTTTCCACAGTCAAACTATAGATGGAGTCAGAGTTTGACGACATAATGCATATTTCTTGAAAATACCTTTCCAATGAGCTATCACGCACCTAAAATGAAGATCGTATGAAAATGTTACGACCCCGAGAAGTTAATGTACTAACTTACCCCAAAGGGGCACACATGAATTTTGGTGTTTCATCTCCTAGGGTTGGGTTTTTGGATGTCTAGGGTTTTGGCATTCATGTTTATCATAAAAATTCCTTTAGAGTCTCATTGTATTCATCTTCTGGTGAATAATTGTAGCCATCAAATCTCTTCTCAGAGATAAAGTTTCCACCATTCTAGTGAGTTTTCCACTTTGTATTTTTACAATATCTGTACAATTCTTTCATTAATAGAATCACATATATTTGTATCTCTCTGTTTCTAGAAATTTTCATGAGTATTTCATTCTAATATCTCTACTTTCATTTCATTCGAACATGATCTAGATCAAGTAATGAATGGGATGATTATGAATCGACAGACTGGGTTGATAGATGGGATCATGTATCACTCCCCATTGGTCAATTTATAACTATGGAATTATCCCAATTGGAGGAGGACCAATCAATTATTTCAATAGATTATGGTCATGTCTCAAATCTTTTATTTCTAGGTTCATTGAATCCTTCTACTAAATTTTGAATAAATAGAATTAATGTTTTATGCTTTGGTCATTAAGTGGACTCACATTTTGGCACTCCATTTTTTGCAGGGCACATATACATAGTGGTTTCCCTGAGAGATAATGAATGGGTCACTCATTATTGGCTGGGATGATTCTTAGATGGAAATTAGACCCTCATGCGATCAGTAACAGACTCTGAAGGCATTGAACTTTTTATTGGGTCAATGGTTACTAAAGGAGAATATCTAACATAGGATGAAAGAACGCAAAATAAAGGTGGTTATGTATTTCATGGTTATAAACCAGGTCAAGTCATATACCACTTTACAAACTTGGTTATTGGTACAAACATACAACTAAAAGCAATGCCAAGAAAGAACTCATCAAAGATAAGATAATTATTTCCTTACTCTGAGAATAATAAGTTAATGGAGACTGTCATCATTAGAAGTGATCCCGATGGTCTACTTGAATGACTATAGGTATGTAAAAGGAATAATTTTGGCTTCATTTTGACTACTGTTAAAATATTTTCAATGTTTTTAAAATATACTCTACTTTAAAATATACCCATCCCATTCATTACCTTTCCATGCCATGCCCTGCCTTAAAATATACTCATGCCATACCATTCCATTCCTTTCCTTACCTTTCCTTTCTTTGCCTTACCTTGCCTTTCCTTTCCATGCCTTTCCTCACCATACCATGCCTTTCCTTGTCTTTCCTTCACTTTCCTTTCCTTTCCTTTCCATTCCATTCTTGTCCTTGCCTTCACTTACCTTTCCTTCACTTGTCATTCCATGCCTTCCCATGCCTTGACTTTCCATGCCTTACCATACCATGCCATGCCATGCTTTTCATTTCCTTATATTTCCTTGTCATTCCTTTCCTTCCCATGACATGCCATACCATGCATTTCCTTTCCATGCCTTTCCTTTCCAAGCCTTGACATGTCGTTCCTTTCCATCAATTGTCATGCCATTACTTTCCTTGATTTGCCTTCACTTCCCATGATATGCCTTTTCATTCCATGCCATGCCTTGCCTTTCCTTTCCATGCCTTTCCATTCCATTCCATGCCTCTCCTTTCCATGCCATGTCATGCCTTCACTTGCCATGACATGCCTTTCCATTCCATTCCATGTCTTTCCTTCACTTTCCATGTCATGCCATTCCTTTCCTTGTCTTGACTTTCCATGTCATGCGTTGCCATGCCATGCCATTCCTTTCCATGCCATGCCTTTCCTTTACATATTGTGCCATGCCTTTCCATGC
Organism: Picea mariana; assembly: GCA_032191745.1. Lineage (NCBI taxonomy): Eukaryota > Viridiplantae > Streptophyta > Pinopsida > Pinales > Pinaceae > Picea > Picea mariana. Next base: position 10,696 of record JASDQU010224001.1, on the reverse strand, counting down.
CTTGCCATACCATGTCTTTTAATGCCATACCATGCCTTTCCATGCCATTTCTTTCCTATCCCTACCATGCCATGCACTTCCATGTCATTCCATGCATTTCCTTTCCATGTGTTTCCATGCCTTTCCTTTCCATTCCATGTCATGCCTTCACTTTCCATTACATTCCTTTCCTTTCCTTTCCATTCCATGCCATGCCTTCACTTTCCATTACATGCCTTTCCAATCCATGCCTTTCCATTCCATAACATGTCTTTCCATTCCTTTCCATGCCATGCCTTGACATGGAATTCCATTCCTTTCCATGTCATGCCTTTCCTTTCCATGCCATACCATGCCTTTACATTACATGCCATGCATTTCCTTTCCATGTCTTGCCTTTCCATGCCTTTCCATTCCTTTCCTTACCTTCACGTGCCATGCCATGTCTTTTCTTATTTTTCCTTCACTTTCCATGCCATGTCTTCACTTGTCATTCCATTCCATGCCTTGCCATGCCATGTCATGCCTTCACTTTCCATGACATGCCTTGCCCTTCCAACCCATGCCTTGTCTTTTCTTTCCATGCCATATCTTTCCATTTCATGCCTTACCATGCCATGCCTTTACATGTCATTCCTTTCCTTTCCATGCCATGTCTTTCCTTCACATGCCATGCCATGCATTTTTGTGTCATCCCTTACCTTGTTGTGCCTTTCCATGCCTTGCCTTTCCTTCTGACGACAACACCCCTACCTCAGATTGTTCTACATGACCTCCCAGTCTAGGATCATTCTTAATATTCCCCTTAAGTCGAATTGACTCATTGATTTCCATCAGAAATATCCAACACACGCTAGTGTGTATCCATGGGTCCTTATGAGTTATGCCTATGAAAACAAGCACTAAGTTCCAACTCTCACCCACGTGATCACTGATATGACCACAACCTTCTCCCAAAAGAGTTTTTTGAGTTTTGTGACTTCACGATCCCATATGTGAGTCCTTTTATCTCTTCAATCCCTGAAACCCTGAAAGGGCTAACAGGTCTTTGACTCATCCCTTTGACTTTGCCCTGATGTGACCTCCAACTAAAACCTGGGGCCAAATCTTTTGGCACCCGGGATTTTGTGTATTGGGGAGATTCTATGCAACAAATAACTCCTCCCGATAACTGAAACCATGATATATCCCGCCAAAAAACAACGGTTCTCAACTCTCGCGATCTAATGGTCTTGATTCGATCGGGACTTCGTGAATCAGGAGTTTGAAACTCTCAACTCTAAGTCACAACCTTATTTACTTCCCAAATTCTGAAACAAAAAAATTCAACAAAAATATCAATGACCCTCGTTGATCCAAATCCAACGGTCTTTATCCCTCCTGAGCTTATGAGTGCTGAAAAAATACTTGGCCTTGATCTTCTCACTGGCCAACTATATCCAATGGTCCTTGGAAAATTGGTACTTCTCCTCGAAGCATTTCCATCGTCCGCTCACACTTTTGAAAGACTCCTCCTCCAAACACTCTGGCATCAAACCTTTTGAGATTTTATGTCTATTGGGTGACTTCGACACTCGCCTTCCCTTGAACTCTTCAAGGTTCTTTCCTTCTTGAGCTTTCACTTGAAAACTTGAGGATTTATAATGGATTCTTACACGCACTCCTTGCGACAGTCACAAATAAATTCTAGTTATTTGACCCTTCGACTCTATACACTTATTTGCAATAACAGTCCTTCAAACTTCCTCTTTAGTTGATAAAGCCTAAGGCTTCCACTCACATGTTCACACCTTGCACGAATCTGTGCTACACCTGCACTTCTATTGAAGTGAGAACAATGGTATCCCTCCTGAGATTTATGAGATAAAACTCAGAACTTTGTCAACGCACACCTTGCAGACATTCACTGCACTCTTTGCAGGGATTCTCAGGACAAGAAACAATTGAAACTCATATTTCTCTCCTCACAAACTTCATACGTTCAACATGAAATCACAAGCATACACATCGCATTGAAATAAATGCATAACAGAGAAACAAAAAAACTGTAAACATACCATTCAACAGATGTAAACAGTAAGCATAATAACACCATGAACGTGAGTCAAATATTTATTATATTAACTTAAGTATTCATGTACATGGGTTCTTCTCTATGTTATTTCTCTCTACAGCTCTATAGCTTACAATGTTCTGAATCTCTACAATGATGCAAGCGAGGGTGTCTTTCACGATTTTTCCCTCCTACATCTCTAAGCTATATAATCAAAAGTAAAAACTACCTACTTTACATTCAATACAAATAAATGCCTCCATATCTGATAGATGAGAACAATGCTCAAGATCTGTTTACAACTCAAAACATTTAAGGGCAATTACGTCCCCCAGATATTACATTAAATTTTCTTCATTCAAAGTCAAAACAACCTCAAAATATGCGTTGGTGCAATTCCAACTATATTCTTCTTTTGTGCTTGCTTCGCTGGCTTCTTACGATGCTCCTACATCATACTCCCTTGGTTAAAAAATTCATGAACTCTTGTTCATGAGCTCCTACACTATATTTCCATGTCTTTGGATATTTTCTTCGCTCTCCCAACTGGAATCTTCAATCAGGTGTCCTTTCCATTTGACCAAATATTCAAAGTATGTTTTCCTTCAGGTCTTCTTTCTGACTCTCTAATCAATTATCTTTTCCATCTGCGGATTTTCAGCAACAAGAAATTGTTAAACCCATTGAACTTCCTTCTAATCTTTTTTATCTCTCTGATTCATCCACTCGGTAAGGATACAGTTCTGCTATGTTGAATATGGGTGATATTCCTACCCCATTTTGTAATTCAATCTCATAAGCCTTTGCTTCAAACTTTCTTATGATCTTACACGACCCAATTTTCTTCATCTTCAGCTTATTTTATGTTCCCCTTTGGAATCTTTCTTTTTTGATATGGGATAAAACCAAATCACCTACTTCAAACTAAAGTTCTCTTCTATGTTGATCTGCTCTGGGCTTATATTCCTCGCTGGAATTTTGCAATCGCTCCTTAATCTTGTTGTGGGGTTCTTGCATTTTCGCTACAAAATCCTCCGCACTAGCACTTCTGACTCACTCTACTCTAAGTCTCTCAACTCAGATACTCCTCTTGGTTGTATTCCATACATGATCTGGAATGGGCTTTGTCCTTTGCTCTAGTTTGGTGAATCATTATATGCAAATTCTGCTTGTGGTAGAATCTGATCCCACTGACTGTGATGTTCAGCCACCAAACTCCTTAATAAATATCCCAAGCTTCAGTTGACTACCTTAGTCTATCCATCTGTCTGAGGGTGATATGCTGAGATAAAAGATAAATTAGTCCCTAGCTTCTTCCATAACGTTCTCCAAAAATGACCAACAAATTTGGTATCCCTGTCCGATACAATACTCTTGGGTAAGTCGTGAAGTCTAACAACTTCTTTGAAAAACAAATTGGCAACATGTGTCGTGTCATTGGTCTTATGACATGGAATGAAATGTGCCATTTTAGAAAATCTATTGACTACCACAAAGATTGAATCACAACCTACCTATGTCCTCGACAATCCTAACACAAAATCCATGCTTATTGTGTCCCACTACCACTCTGGTACTAGTAATGGTTGATACAACCCTATATTTTGTCTCTTTTCCTTCACATGCTAGCAAATTCTGCACTTGTTCACAAATTTCTTTACATCTGTCCTCATCCTTGGCCAATAGTATGAGCCATTCAATTGTGTGAACGTTTTGTTATGGCCAAAATGTCCATCCAATCCCCCACTATGCTTTTCCTTCAGAAGATTCTCTCTCATAGAACTCTTTGGAATACACAACTGATTTCCTCGAAACAACAGACCATCCTAAATCAAATATTCATTCCATTGGCTTCTGTCTCTAAGAAATGGATTCTCACATTCTTCATAAGCTTCTTTAAAATTTGCATCATCTTTGTACATTTCATTGAGGTTATCAAAACCTAAGGTATTTACTCTGAAATCCTGCAAAATCAAACATTTCCTACTCAAAGCATCAACAACTTTGTTAGCAGTTCCAGAAATATGTTTTATAACAAAAGTAAAATTCTGCATGTATTCGTCCCATTTTTCATGTTTCTGGTTCAATTTTTCTTGTCAAGTTATGAATTGTAAAGCATGGTTATCGCTATACAAGACAAACTCTTTTGGAACCAAGTAATGTCTCCACTTATTCAATGCTTGTATGACTGCATAGAACTCTTTATCATATGTGGAATATTTCATCTTGGTCTCGTTCAACTTCTCACTGAAGTATGCAATCAGTTTTTTGTCTTGATTTAAGACCGCTCCAATCGCAAATCCACTTGCATCACATCTAAATTGGAATGTTTTACTAAAATCTGGCAGAACCAAAACTAGTTGTCCAGTTATTTTCTCCTTCAGCAACTTAAAAATTTTCTCTACTTCCTCTTTCCAATGAAAATATTTGTGTCTTTTCTTGACTATGTCCATCATCGCTGCACATATCCCACTGAAATTCCTGATGAATTTTTTGTAAAAACTAGCCAATCCATGGAAGCTTCAAACTTCAAAGATACTCTTTGGTGATGGCCAATCCCTGATTTTTTTTACCTTCTCAGGATCCATCTTCAACTCATCCGCAGAGATCATGAAGCCTAAGTAAATGAGTTTTGTCTTCATGAAAGACAACTTCTTCAGATTTATGAGCAAATTCTGTTGCTGTAACCTCCTCATTACGACAATTAAATGCTTTAGATGCTCTTCCTCAATCTTACTAAAGATCAGTATATCATCAAGATACACAATTACAAACTTTTCGATGAAATCTTTCAAGACTTCGTTCATCAATCTCATGAAAGTACTTGGCGTGTTCATCAAACCAAATGGCATGACAAGGCATTCATACAGTCCTTCATTCATCTGGAATGTTGTCTTCCATTCATCACCTTCCCTCATTCTAATCTGATGATATCCACTTTTCAAATCTATTTTTGAAAAAAAAATTGCTCCACTCAAGCAATCCATCAAGTCATCCATCCTGGATAAAGGAAATATGTACCTGATGGTGATTTTGTTTATGGCTCTCGAGTCTGTACACATTCTCTAGCCACCATCCTTCTTTGGACTCAACATTGTAGGTACAGCGCATAGACTCAAACTTTCTCTGACCAACCCTTTATCCATAAAATCTTGAACTTGCTTCCTGACCTCTTCATTCTCTTGTGGCATCAATCTATATGCTACTTTGTTTGGTAAACTTGCTCTAGGTATAAGATCAATTTGATGGCTTATGCTCCTGATGGATGGCAACAAACAAGGTAATTCGTCCACTACAATGTCAGCAAATTCCTCTAGCAGTTCCTAAATTTCCTCAGGTAGATCATCTACCTTGGTACTGGTTAAGATGACTCTATGTTTTCTCACCACCGCAAACTACATTTCTTCATCTTTCTTGACTTCCTCAAGAATTTCCTTCCCACTCATGAAAAGTATAGTATTGTTGGCTTATGCTTTTACCTCCTTGTCCTTAATTGGCAGCAACATGTGCATCCTACCATTCTTCTCCAATGTGTAGGTGTTCTTTCTCCCATCATGAACAACACTTCTGTCATATTTCCATGGTCTCCCCAACAAAAGATGACAGACATCCATGGGAATAACATCACATAAAATTTCATCCTTATATCCCCCTATTTTAAATTCAACTAAACATTGTTTAGTGACAGTTACCTAATGTCATTTATGCAACCATGAGATTCTGTATGGGCTCGGATGTGCAACTGTCTCCAATTCTAGATTTTCCACCATTTCTATGGATACTAGATTATATGTGCTTGCATTGTCCACTATTACCTTACATACCCTATCCTTGGTCTTACAAGCAGTTCTGAACAAACTGTTTCTTTGGACTGGATTCTCTATCTCCTTCTCTAGCTTCAAGAGAATTTTATGCATCACTAAAGATCTTCCACCTTCTGCGTCTTCTACCTCAACATTTTTCTTCTGTGCCTCTGAAATGTGAGCTTCTCCTCCTCCATATCTCTTTTTATAGGGACATTCAAAAGATTTATGTCTGATCTTTCCACAGACAAAACATTTTATTTCTCCTCCTCTACTTCTTCCTCTTCCTTTAGCTCACAGAAAAGTGTTTATGTCAGCATACTATCTCCCATGTGAACTTCCTCCTCTTTCAAGGTGAGTATGAGGTTTCTTTTATTTTTCCTTGGTCTTCTGAGTTCTGTCCTAGGCAACCACCTTGCCTATGCTTAGACTTCTACCTCGGCCTCTTTGAACTTTCTTTCGGTCCAATTTATCTTCAACCTTCAGAGCCATTTGATAAGAATCTTCCACATTCTTGATTGTCATCGTGCTCATCTCATCATGAATGCCATATATTAGACCATTCATATATCTAGCAACCTTTTCATCATCACTTTCATGATGACCTGCTCTGATGTTGAGCCTGTAAAATTTCTCAGTGTATTCTTTCACTGTCATCCCTTTCTGTCTCAAGTTTTGCATCCTTCGAAACATATTGATTTGGTAGTCTCTGGGTATAAATTTGGCTTTCATTTTTGCAACCATTCTATCATAGATTTTGATTCTTTGCTTGCCTTTGGAATGCCTGTCAACCTACAGTTCATCCCACCACAGTGTTACATGCCCTTTAAGTCTAGTAATGACATGTTTAATTTTCTTATCTTCCTCGACATCCTCATAGTTGAAGTATTTATCCAGATCTCTAAACCAATCTAGTAGCTCTTCAATGACTAAGTTGCCTTCATACATCGGAATGTCCATTTTTTCTCTAGCTCTGATTATTGCAACAACTCTGAATAGACGTTCTTCTGTAGCATCTTTGGCTACAACTTCTTCTTCAGATCCAACCTCATTTTCAATTTCAACTTCACTGACATCTCCAGCATTGGTTGTCCGTCTATATGTTGTCTCCATAGCATCTAATCGAGAGTGGATTTATCTCATTTCCCTTTCCATAGCTGGATCGGGTATTGGTCTATCTTGACCTCTTTTGGGTGGCATTGCTCAAATCTGTTCCTCGTAGAATTTAGAATTTGTGCTCTGATACCACTCTGATGACAGCACCCCTACCTCACCACGTTCTGAATGACCTCCCAGTCTAGGATCATTCTTAATTTTCCCCTTGATTCGAATTGACTCTTTGATTTCCCGCAGAAATCTACAACACGTGCTAGTGTGTATCCACAGGTCCTTATGAGTTACGCCTATGCAAACAAGCACTAAGTGCCAACTCTCACCCATGTGATCGTTGATATGACCACAACCTTCTCCCAAAAGAGTGTTTCAGGTTTCTTGAATTCGTGATCCCATATGTGAGTCCTTATATCTCTTCAATCCCCGAAACCCCAAAAGGGATAACAGGTTTCTGAATCCTCCCTTTGACTTTTACCTGATGTGACCTCCGACTAAAACTTGGGGCCAAATATTTTGGCACCCAAAATTTCGCGTATCGACGAGTTTCTATGCAACAAATCCCTCCTCATGATAACTAAAACCACGATATATCCCACAACAAATCAATGATTCTAAACTCCTATGATCTGATGGTCCTGATTTGATTGGGACTTCACAAATCAGGAGTTTGAAACTCTCAACTCTGAGTAATTTCGAAATAGAAAAATTCAACCACAAGATCAATGACCCTCGTTGATCTGAATCCAATGGTCTCTATTCCTCCTAAGCTTGTGAGTCCTGAAAAAAAACCCAGCCTTGATCTTCTCATTGGCCAATAGGATCCAATGGTCCTCGACAAATCAGTACTTCTCCTCGAAGCGTTTCCACCATCCGCTTAGACTTCTGAAAGACTCCTCCGCCGAACACTCCGGCGTCAAACCTTCTGAGCTTTTCTGTCTGTTGGGTGACTTCGACACTCATCTTCCCTTGAAATATTCAGGGTTCTTTCCTTCCTGAGCTTTCACTTGAAAACTCAAGGATTTATAAGGGATTCTTGCATGCACTCCTTGCGACATTCACAAATAACCTTTGGTTATTTGACCCTTCAACTCTATGCACTTCTTTGCAACAGCAGTCCTTCAAACTTCCTCTTTAGTTGATAAAGATTAAGGCTTCCACTCAGTTGTGCACACCTTGCACGGCTTTGTGCTACACCTGCACTTCTGCTGAAGTGAGAACAATGGCATCCCTCCTGATATTTCTAAGATAAAACTCATAACTTCGTCAACGCACGACTTGAAGACATTCACTACACTCTTTGCAGGAATTCTCAGGATGAGAAACAATTGAAACTTGTATTTCTCTCCTCACAGACTTCATACATTCAACATGAAATCACAAGAATACACATCGCATTGAAATAAATGCATAACAGAGAAACAAAACAACTGTAAACATACCATTCAACAAATGTAAACAGTAAGCATAATAACACCATGAACGTGAGTCAAAGATTTATTATATTAACTCAAGTTTTCCTGTACATGGGTTCTTCTCTGTGTTCTTTCTCTCTATAGCTCTACATCTTACAATTTTTTGAATCTCTACAATGATACAAGCAAAGGTGTTTTTCACGAGTTTTCCCTCCTACAACTCTAAGCTATCTAATCAAAATTAAAATCTACCTACTTTACATTCAATACAAATAAATGCCTCCATATCCGACAGATGATAGAAATGCTCAAGATCTGTTTACAAATCAAAACATTTAAGTGCAATTATGTCCCCCAACTATTACATTAAAGTTTCTTCATTCAAATTCAAAACATCCTCAAAATATGCACTGGTGCAATTCCAACTGTCTTCTACCTTTGCGCTTGCTTCGCTGGCTACTTACGATGCTCCTGCATCACCTTCACTTTCCATGCCATGCCTTGCCTTGCTTTTCCTTCACTTTCAATGACATGCCTTGCCATTCCATTGCATGCCTTTTGATTCCATGACATGCCTTGACATGCATTACCTTGCCATTCCTTGTCTTGTCATTCCTTGTCTTTCCATGCCTTTCCTTGTCTTCACTTTCCAAGCCATGTTTTGCCTTGTTTTTCCTTCACTTTCCATTCCAGGCCATGCCATGCCTTTCCTTTCCCTTCCATGGATTTCCATTCCATGTCATGCATTTCCTTTCCATGTCATTCCATTCCTTCACTTGCCATGACATGTCTTTCCATTCCATGGCATACCCTTCCTTGCCTTGCCATGCCATGCCATTCCTTTCCATGCCATGACTTGCCTTTCCATGCCATGGTATGCCATGCATTTCCTTTCCATGCCTTTCCTTGTCATTCCTTTCCATGCCTTGCCTTTCCTTCACTTGTCATGTCATGCCTTGCCTTTATTTTCCTTCAATTTTCATGCCATACCTTCACTTTCCATTCCATGACATGCCTTTCCTTTACATGCCATGTCATGCCTTCATTTTCCATGACATGCCTTGCCATTCCATTCCATGCCTTTCCTTGCCTTTCCATTCCATGCCTTTCCATGCCTTTCCATGCCATGTCTTTCCTTTCTATGCCATGCATTTCCTTGTCATGCCTTGCATTTCCATGCCTTTCCATGCCTTACCTTGCCTTCACTTTCCATGCCATTCCTTTCCTTTTCTTTCCATGCCATGCCTTTCCATGTCATGTCATGCCTTTCCAAGAAATGCCTTTCCTTTCCATGCCATGCCATGCCATGCATTGCCTTGTCATGCCTTGCATTGCCATGCCTTGCCATGCCTTACCTTGCCTTCACTTTCCATGTCATTCCTTGCCTTTATTTTCCTTAACTTTCCATGACATGCCTTGTCATTCCATGCCATTCATTTCCATGCCATGCATTGCCTTTCCATGTCTTCCCTTGTTATGCCTTGTCTTTCCTTCACTTTCCATGCCATGACTTTCCTTGATTTTCCTTCACTTTACATGACATGCCTTTCCATTCCATGTCATGCCTTGCCTTGCCTTTCCATTACATGATAGGTCTTTCCTTTCCATTCCATGCCATGCCTTCACTCTCCATGGCATCTCTTTCCATTCAATTCCATGCCTTTCCTTTCCTTTCCATGCCTTGTCATTCCTTTCCTTTCCATGTCATGTCATGCTATGTCTTGCTTTTCCTTCACTTTCCATCACATACCTTGCCATTCCATGACATGTATTTCATTTCCTTACCATGCCATGCCTTTCCATTCCATTCCATGCCTTTCCTTTCCATTCCATACCATACCATACCATGTCATGCCTTGCCTTTCCATGCCATGCCATACCATGCCATGCATTTCCATGTCGTTCCTTTCCTTTCCATGTATTTCCATACCATTCATTGTCATGCCATGCCTCGACTTCACTTGCCTTTCCATACCATGTCTTACCATTCCTTTCCATTCCATGTCATGCCTTGCCTTTCAATGCCATTCCTTCCCATACCATGCCTTACCATTCCATGTCATGCCTTTCCATGCCATGCCATGCCATGTCATGCTTTTCATGACATTCCTTGCCTTTTCATTCCATGCCTTCTCATACCATGTCTTAGCATTCCATGCCATGCTGTTGTTGGGTGTTTTTACCCTACGGACTAGTAAGCTAGGGTTCTAAGCCTACATGCAGATCATGACCCTTCAGATTTAATCTTTATCCTTCTACCCAAAATCTCAACCCCTTTTCTCAGGCAAACACAGTAAGAATGAACTAACCTTATTTTCCGAAGGTTGAAGTAGATC